>CAJVQC010000062.1:0-18443 GCA_910592285.1 Racocetra persica | reverse complement strand
TATCTAATTTTTTTTATATATAAACCTATAACAAAAATATATAAAATTACATATAAACTTTGAAACCTGATGGTTTCATCATTTACATATTAACTTTAAATTAAATTTTACAAATAAATACATCAAGAAAAGGTGAAAAAAATATGGTTTAAACCAAATTAAAATTTTGTAATTTTGCTACAATTTAAAAATATAATTTTTCCAAAAGAAAAAATTTAGCAAGTTTAAAATAAGAATTATATGTAAAATTATATTCTGAACAACTTCTATCTAAATATACAAAAAGGTTATCTTAGTAAACCAACTCTCTCCAATGATCACTTAGACCAATTAGTACTGAAGACTTAAGGCCAGAAGTTAACAACAACTTGAAGTTTTCTTGATACAAACTGTTGTCGATGAAGTCTCTAAATGTGATACATTGAGAAGCAGGCGTTTTGGACAGTTTGCAAAGGGTTAAGCCTTTTCTTACTTCTTCAGATAGACTCCTTTTTGTGTTCGGCATCCAAACCAGAGAAGTCTCTGGGAACAGCAAGTAGAAAAGAAAACTTAGAAAGTTTAGAGATGGAAAGATACGATGAACTCTTAGAAAAACTCTCTTTAGTTGGAAACTCGCAAAACCACAACCTCTCTCACCGCTTTGACGCTCCCAAAACTAATTTTCGACAAAAAGTGGAGAATTTGGCTACCTCTGTCAAAAAATCAACATTGTTTACTACTTCTATATTCGGTGACTCTGTAATATGAATACAACAAACACGTGGCTATATAGGAAAATTGATTCCTTATTTAGGAATATGGCTCTATACGTCGAAGATTTGAAAGATTTTTAAGGACTTCTACACCAAATAGATAAGGCATGACAGTGAGAACACGTGGAGTCAATTAAGTTTGTTATACTTTGGAACAGATTATGGATTTAAAGTCAGGGCGATAAAGTGATTTTGAGATATGCAGTCCTCGGATAAAGTCATGTACATAGCCTTTAGCACAGGTTAAAATACATTTAGTTTAGTCTTTTATATATGTCAGCTGAGTACTATGTAATTACTATGATCGTGTAGATAAGTATCCTGGTTAGCAGATACCAATTTGTTAGATAGGTTCTTTAGTTTAATTAGTATTTAGATTCCTTTTATTAGTTTATTCATTTTTGTATCTGTTTCATTTCAAAATATCTCCCTTCTCATAATTTCTCTTACCCTATTTGCACTTTTTTTTTTGTTTTTTTTAGAAAATTTTTTTTCAGATTAGTGATATGTTATATAGGGCAGTGATCCTGACAAGGTCGGTAGGCATCTACTGTAGACTCTTGGTGTATAAATTCTCAGGAAGTTGAGAATCCTAGATGAGGTAAAGATGAATCACTTAGGCAGGTCACATCTGAGTCTTCTTTGCAAAATTTCTGTTTAATAGATCGAGTGATTCTTTATTAGTATTGGCTTATATAGATTATAACATAGTTTAGCTGCTAAAACTATACAAATATATGAAGTTGTATTCTATGCCTAAATAAATAATAAAGGAAGGATCGCTAAAAAAAAAAAAAAGTTATCTTAATAAAAAAAAAGTTTCCTATGTACTAATATCAAAATTTTCAGTTTTTTTATATAAAACTTTTTTTTCTAACAAAATCAGCAAGATATAAAGTACGTAGAATTGTGTGTTAAACAAATTTGCTTAAGAGGTCAGAACAGGTTATCTAAGCAAAAAAAAAAGTTTTATATAGAAAAACTGAAAATTTTGACATTAATACATAGAAAATGTTTTTTTACTAAGATAATCTTTTTGTATATTTAGACAGAAGTTGTTCAAAGTATAATTTTACATATAATTATTGCTTTAAAACTGTTAAATTTTTTCTTTTGGCAGAGTTACATTTTTAAATTGTACAAAAATTACAAAATTTTAATTCAACTTTGAAAGCATTTTATTCTTCTCTTCTTGATGTATTTATTTGTAAAATTTAATTTAAAGTTAATATATAAGAGAAGAAATATCTCAGCTTCAAAGTTTATAAGTAATTCTATATATTTTTGTTATAATTTTATATACAGTCGAACCTCTCTATAGTCACCCTCTATATAGTCACAAAGTCAATATAATCACATCTGTCAGTTTACTGATTTTTTAATATATATTTTACTTTTATGTAATCACAATTGTATTATAATCACTATCACAAATTTTTATTAATAGCCTATATAAATCATTTTCTTTAAAGTTATATTCTAAATTAACCAATAAATTTATAATATACAGCTAATTAAAAAGAGAGCGTGTATATGCATACAGCAAGAATTACTAATGGTATATATGTACGTACTGCTATTGCAGTCACAGAGCCTAATTTTCACTGAAATAAAGTTCTTGTACTGCTACTGCAGCCGCAGAGCTTAATTACATAAGGTTTTTACGCTGCTATTACAGCTAAAAAGCATAATTTTCATAGCACTATTAGAAAAGGATACACTGCTAACATAGCCAAAATCTAATATAAAGTCCTTATACTGCTACTGCAACTGCAGGTCTAATTCTCACTAACATAAGATCCTTGCACTGCTACTATAGCTATGGAGCTAAATCCTGCTACTGTAGCCTGAAATCTAGTTTCTCATTGAGATAAAGTCCCTGCCCTGCTACTGCAGCTGTAGATCTAATATTTTGCATGAAGGTGTTGCAACGCTACTGTAAAGCAGAGTCCAATTTCTCAAAAAAGGTTCTTGTATTGCTACTGCTACTTCGGGCCTAATTTCTATCAACATAAGGTGTGAAGCTAATTCTTGCTTACCAATACCATTAATCCTTTGAGATGCTATTGCACTACTCTTAGCTTTTATCTCATAATTTCGCACGTTCATAATGCCATTTATCCAATACTTGCATGTCCTCTATTTCTTGAACACCTTTTTTTCTCTTGAACCTTCACCAACTATTACACTGCTAAATATCTGCTTTCTGAGCCATCTGTCATATTAAATTATTCAGATTGCCCAAGATTGACTTCATCTGACTAACAACTGACCTCATGTGATTTAATAAAAAATTTATATCATAATCTATAACAAACCATTACTGCTAATTCAGTATCAAAATTGTAACTATCGAAAGGTCTTTGACCAGTTAATATTTCTATTATAATAATTCCATAGCTGTAAATATCAGCTGTTTGAGTGAATTTCTCTCCTTTCAGACTTCAGATGCTAAATATAATAAAACACCATAAGTGTAACTATGCTGTTTTGCATCAACCGATATTGATGAACCTAGATCAATATAAGCTTTATGTTTTTTTTTTTTTTTTTACTAATACCAAATTGATAACGGCACCCTAGACTATGATTATATTGTTTATCCAATTTACTACCTTCTGCAGATTTCATATATTACCTGAATGATGAAAGAAAGACTGGCTTGTTCATATGATATAGCTAGACACATGTCGAGCAGAAAATTTAAAGAACAAAGAATCAACAGATTACTCAAATACAATTTCATCATGAGCAAGTCCAGTGTCTTGTTATCACATAGAATATCTAGTGACTCAAAATAATATCATGCATTTTGACTTCGTTTATAAGCGGATTAACAATAAGTTATATATGATTATCTCTTCCAATGAATATATGTACAAATAATTTTTTAAAGTTATATGCAATTAGGTCTACGATAACTATATAAACCCAGGTTTATCTAGGGATATCCTTTCTAGTTTCATATTGATAACAATCTCTGACATAAAGATAAATCATTCTATTAGTATTCCCATTTGGATAAATTAAAATTTTGTATTATTTCGGAAAGAAATTTAAGTTTTGTAAGTCTATTCACTAAAACACACTAATTTCAGAATTTAAAATGGATAACGGATTAGTGCATATCTTTTACAGCTGCAAGTCACTCTTGTACTTGGTAAGTTTTTGAAAGGTTTAAACTCAACATAGTTTAATAATGCCTTATAATTTGACTAATTCGAAAATTAATTAAAAAGTTTAAAATCATGGTTATAGTACCTGAACAAATAATATGCCTTTTCAAAGACTTTATCTTCATAAAATTTGGTTTATTAGTTTATATTATTAAAAAAAAAAAATCCAACTGTCCAACCGAAGTTTCGAATTTAAAATAAAAAATCATCTTTGTGTAGCCTAATGCCCAAGTAATGAAAATAATAACGTTACAGACTAATTTAATGCAAATTAAATAAGAAATTATTAGTTCATATTAAGTATTTTGATTATAAATTATTATATGTTTTTATAAGTTCAAATAAATATAAATAAAAGAAATTAAGTAAATCGATACCAACTAAAAAATAATTATTACAACTTGCACTTGTAGACTATGTTAACCTATATCAACATAAAAGAAAATCCAGACCTCGATCGTATTGGTGTAATTTATATAAAAAAATTAAGTTAGTGTTAGCTTATCTTCAAATAATTCGATTGATCAGCATAAAGAAATTAAATAAAAAATGAATGAATAATTTATTTTAATTTACTGTATTCTAATTATAAATAACAATTATTTGAAATTGTTTAATTTTGTAAATAAAATTGCTTAATAAATTTCTATATAATCACAAATTATATTTTTATTATAATTTTATTATAATTGTAATTGTATAGAAAACCCTCTATAATAGTCACATTTCTATATAATTACCACTTTTTGTATCCCAAAGGTATAATTATATAGAGGTTAGACTGTATATAAAAACCTTTATATATAAAATTTGTGACAAATCGGATGACTGATAGAAATCTAAAGAAAAATCAACAAGTTCTGATATATAATTATGAAATAATACAAGCTGCTTAATTGCCTTTAGACTATTGGCATTTTGCCAAGTTTGTAATTTCCTTATATTACAAAAACTTAAATCAAAACTCGTATTTACTAGCTATTATAGTAAATATACAGAGAAGATTTTTGGGTTTTGATTTTTGTTGGGCTATTAGATGTTGTAATATCTCAAATTCTAGACTTTTAGTATGCTATTATATAAAAAAAAACCATGTATATTAAAGTTAAAACTATGTTTTTTAAAAATTTTAAGCTTTAACTACTTTTTTACAAAAAGCAGATCTTAAAAAAATCACAAAAGATCACAAAACTAGTAGTTTTTTGCTCTTAGTTTGAATAGTTATAGGTGCACTTGATTAGTATAAAAGATCACGCTTTTTGACTAAAGAGAGCTAACAGGGATTGGCAAAAGCTAATCAAATTTTATCTAATTTTAAGAGATGTTCTAAAAATCGATTTTTATTTTTGGTAATATGCCTGACTATAGTATATTAATATTTGTGTATAGTATAAATTTTTTACTGTTTCACTATTAAAAATTTTTTGTAAATAGTAAAACAATAAGTATTCTCATCTATAATATATAACTTATATTCTAATATAGTCAGAGAATATACCAAATTAGAAAATCAGATTCTAGGCTAATCTATATAAATTTGATTGGCTTTTGTGTATCTTTTTGCTAGCATTTTTTAAAAATTTTTTGCACAAATAATCTACAATAATCTACTCTAGTTAGCTCTTATTGAAAAAGTAAATGAGACTTGAAATATTCTAAAATTTTTTGTTTATTCAAAAAGCTAGCAAGTAAAAACTCAAAAACTTTGTCAAAATTTTATTAGCTAGACAAGGCTATGGGTCAAAGAGATTTCATACTTTTTTAATATCCATTATTTATATTAATTTTATATATTATTACTTACTAATTAGCTTTTAAGATATACTATTCAAATTATAAATCTTTAACCTTTAATTTTATTTAAGCATTCTCAAATGCTCTAATCAATAGATCAAAATGCATCAGAAATATGTCTAGAATTTTAATTAGCTAAAAGTATTTTTAATTAATTGGGCATGCTTGGAATTGAGGTAAATAAGGTATAAAACATATTGCTTATTTTATTAAAAATAAATTTTAACAATAAAAATATTTAGTAAATTATTAATATTACCAATTCTGTTCAAATTTTAGTTATTAAAATCTTTAATCTAATTTATATTTACTTAATTTTAGGATGTAGTAAAACTATTTATAATTGAAGTTGTGTGTGAAATATAAGTTGAATCTCTCATACTATATAGCTTTGAATTCAGAATAAGAAATTCATTAACAGTTTATATAGCAAAAATATTTTGCAAAATTATTTGCATAGTATATATATTGTTGATTTTAGATTTTTTAGAAAAAATTATGATGTATATAAATATTACTAAAGAAAAAACACTTCAGACTTTTAATTATATTTTGTATTGGATACTATCATTAATAAATTAGATAAGTAATATTAGATATGAAATATAATTAAAAGTTTGAAGTGTTTTTTCCTTAATAGCACTCATAGTATCTGAAGTTTTGATAGATCAGCTATATACTTAGATATAAAATATTTATAGTTTTGAAGTAGAGATTATACTCAGGTTAACATTTTTATTTTATAGTATAATAAATTACTTAGATAATCAGATAATTTAATAATATCCAGGTAAAACTTTTCTCAACAGATATAATCTCTAATTTTAATTACAAGAAATTGCATTTGAGTGATATTTAAGAAAACTTTAATAATTATTTATTTAATTGATATGTTTACTAAAAATTTAAATTAATATAATGAAAGTAAAAAATAAAAAAAATAAAAAAATAAAAAAAATAAATAAAATAACCATAAAAAATAAATAAAATAAAAATACTATATCTTTGTAAAATAATACTCTAGAACATTATTTCATAATGATATATATATACAAATGATAATTTTTTCACTTGCCTAATATAAATTTAACTTCGATTGATTTGCTTGGTTAGTGATCATTCTTAGATCAATATAAAGAAAATTTTGAAACTATTTGATCGGCATTTTATTACTATAAATAAGTGCAATTGATGCTGTCTATTTATAGTATATTCTTTGACTACTGTATAATATAAATTTTTTACAATATTTTGAGAACATCTATAGTCAGTAATATAAATTAGATCTGTGCAGTAGATGCAGCAGCTAGGGTTGGGGCACGAAAAATTTTTTGGACATGCCCAAAAAAGCATACCTTAGCCGAGGCATGCCTTTCATATTGTGCCCAGGCATGCCTCTATATATAAATCATGTAATATACATAATATATATAAATTAGAGAGAAGTCTAAAGCAGAGATAAATCATGTGACTAATTTAGGGTTTGATTGGCTTATATAAATAGATTGATCTTTTGATTGGTTTTATATCATATGATTTATCATTGTTTCTAAATTAGTAGTATAGCGAACTTTTATTTAATTGGCTATTATCAGGAAATTTTTTAAATAAATATAAATCGATATATAGCAATTAATCGATTTGTATCGATTTAAAAACTTCAATAAATATTGTTAATAATCTAAATATATCGATTTTCAATATAAATCAATTTTCGATATTAATCAATATATACCTAAAAATCGAATTATATCAAATTTAATAATCGATTAGTATCGATAAAATATTATAAATCAATATATAATATACTATGCTATTTATTAATTTATAATATTTTATCGATACTAATCGATTTATTAAATTCGATATAATTCAATTTTTAGATATATATCAATTAATATCGAAAATCAATTTATATTGAAAATCAATATATTTAGATTATTAATGATACATAGTATACTATGCTATATTGATAAATATCGTTAATAATCTAAATATATAGATTTTTAATATAAATCGATTTTTGATATTAATCGATATATATCTAAAAATCGAATTATATCAAATTTAATAAATTGATTAGTATTGATAAAACATTATAAATCGATAAATAGCATAGTATATTATATATCGATTTATAACATTTTATCGATACTAATCGATTTATTAAATTTAATATAATTCGATTTTTAGACATATATCGATTAATATCGAAAATTGATTTATATTGAAAATTGATATATTTAGATTATTAACGATATTTATTGATATAACATAGTATGCTATACATCATTAATAATCTAAATATATTGATTTTCAATATAAATCAATTTTTGATATTAATCAATATATATCTAAAAATTGAATTATATCGAATTTAATAAATTGATTAGTATTAATAAAATATTATAAATCGATATATAATATACTATGCTATATATTGATTTATAATGTTTTATCGATACTAATCGATTTATTAAATTCGATATAATTCGATTTTTAGATATATATCAATTAATATCGAAAATCAATTTATATTAAAAATTAATATATTTAGATTATTAACGATGCATAGCATACTATACTATATCGATAAATATCATTAATAATCTAAATATATCGATTTTTAATATAAATCGATTTTCGATATTAATCGATATATATCTAAAAATCGAATTATATCAAATTTAATAAATTGATTAATATCGATATATAATGAATATTAACAGTATTTATCGAAGTTTTCAATTCGGTTAATTGCTACGTATATATATATATCTATTAATATCTATTTAAAAAATTTTCTGATACTAGTATGTATTATAATTTTAAATATATATATATATACTTGATTTTATAATATACTTGTTAAATTTTTAGAACATAAACCTATTTATTAAATATTCATTTGTTTTATCAAATCTTGGAACTATATGTACAGTTTTATCGATACTATCTATTGGTATACAACTATATTGTTTAACTAATCTTAATCTTGGACAATCCTATAGTTGATCATCTTCCTTATACCAACGAATGTAAGCGAACTCAAGTGGTTCTTTATCTAAAGCTACGTAAAACTTAAATATTAACAGTATCTATAATAAAAAAAGTTAAAATTAATATCAAATTAAATAATAAGCTAGAAAGTTAATATCCTAATTTACATTATATATCGCTTATTATTGATATTTTTAAGTTAGTAGATTATAAAAATATAATATTAAAATTTAATTCTTACCAAACCATACCAATTTACATTTTTTCCATCAACTTTACTACTAATAATAACATTAGAAAATATTGGTTTACCATGAAAACTAGATAAAGCACGAATTATATCTGTATTTTCTAATACTGCAGAAGAAAAAAAATTCTAATTGATAATCATCGTGAATAGATACTAGTGATTCTTTTTTAAAAAATTTATCAAGACCATTTAACAGATTATAAAAACCATCGACCTGTAATGAGTCCAATTTATTTATATTTTTCTGAATAAATTAATCCAAATCTTCTAGATTTAATTTTCACAGAGGTTTTCCAAACCTTTTTGATTTTCAGTTTTTTTTAGGTACTTCACTTTCAGTTAATTTATATCGTTTAATCTAAAAAATAATTGATTGTTAGCGATAATTTTTACTGGTTAAAAAAAATAAATTTTAGCAAAATAATAACTCATAATATAAAGTACAAATAACAATTTAATTACTAAACAATATACGTATTTAATAGATTTACTAATAAATCTATTAAATACATATATTATTTAGTAATTAAATTGTTATTTATACTATATATTATGAGTTATTATTTCGTTAAATTTATTTTTTTTTAACCAGTGTATAGCTTACCGTTTTTAATATTTGCTTCATATAATCTTTTTTATTGAACATACGGTAAGGATTTTTAACATAATTCTTATATAGGGTCTCATAAGTTTCTGTTGTCATACTATTTATTGACCCATATTCTTTAATTTTGGGTACTATATGATAGCACCAAGAGTGAAGTTTTGGAAGTTTAAGACCACTTCGTGAATATTTTGAAAATATTTCAATAAATTCTTGGGCCCAATTTATAATAAATATTTATAAAATTAATTGTTAGTAATCAAAAAATTATAAAAAAGCTAAATATTTACTTATACCTGAAGCTTATTATACAACTCATTAGTAAACGATTCTTCTCGAGCAGCTATATACATTCATAAGAATTTATAATATACTTGGCATAGCTGATTATTACTAATACTAGGCTTTTTATACTTATCATATAGATGATCAAGAGTAAAAATTACTATTTTCATTAAATTTCACAACTCATTTGCTGTTAACTGTGTTGTATCTGATATATTCTTAATTATTTTAAGGCCATGATATCTAGGAATCAATGCTAATTATTGTTCAAAAGTTTGAAACACATGATCTCTACATTGTTCATATAAAAGCTTTTGGTATACTCTAGCATATACTTAAAGAGCCCAAGATCCAAGATATACATTCGATCAGAAACGATAATTTCATATATATTAAAATTCCTAAAAAAAATTTATAATTTATATTTATTAATTTAATAATACTAATAAGTTAATAAGGGGCGTATCAAGAAATTTTTAAATAAGATGCATGTCGATTACTACGTATTTGCAGGATAATTAGTATTTAAATTTACATGATTGCAATCGATTAGTATCGATTAATATCAATTATAATCGATTACGATTATAATCGATATTAATTAATACTACTCTGCAAATATATAGTAATCGATATGTATCTTATTTAAAATTTTCCTAATTAATATCATACCTTATATCCCAAAATGCATTTATTTCTGGATGAATAAAATAATAATGATTATCACCATTATTAATTGCATCTTTCATATTATAATGTATTCTAGGTGATATTGTAGTTAATTCTATATTATTTAAGTCATCCTTTGATATTAAACAAGAATGACAAGGTTTATTTGATATAGATAGTTGGTAAGTATTAGCTATTTTATTTGCTTCAAGTAAATCAGCTATTATTATTAAAATTCGTGGTATAAATGTAATTATATTACTATGAATAACAAAATTAAGCTCTGAACTATTAATGATAAACTTTAATAGAATATTTAGACATGTGTGAAAAACTTTTCTTTGAAATTTTCGAAATTTTTCAGAGTCTTTTGTTTTGGAATCTTTAACTTTCAAGATAGATAGATACCTGATTAAAGCTTTAGACTCTGGTTTATTTCGCAAGAAGTTAGGAATATTGTCTAAAGATAAAAAAATAGGATGTCCAGATGATTTTCCTATCTGGTCTAGATTTGTTGCATCAGAGTAAAGAATTATCGATAACAATCATTGTCCAATAAGTAATGATGATTCTTCTCATTTCCACCAATTAGAATTATATTGCTTTTCAAAAATATAAGCTCTCTATTATTTGTTTCTCTTTTATCTTCAAAGTTAAGTACTAATGCCTTATTAATACTATCGATCATTAATAAAAACTTTATAGTCTTAATTAATGATCAATAGTAAAAAGTATACCTAATGTCTTGAATCATTGTTATAGGAACTTCTTTAAACTCCATATAAGTAATAGTTGAATTATCAAAAAATTTTTTTCTGATCTTTGTTGTTGAAGGCAGTGACAAAACATCTATGTTGGAATATTTATTAAACAATTTTATAATAGCGTCACCAGCTGAATTAGATAGATGGTATTTATTGATTATATCTATAAAGTTTCGATAAGCATCATTTGGCCATTCAATAGTTTTCAGATATTGTAAATCATTATACGTATCATCTAATGATATACCATTATAATCTTCTAGGTCAATACCAGTAAATTCTATTTGAAATAAGTTATTTTCCTTATGGAAAGACTCAGGATCTGATGAAAGATTCTCTGTTTCCATATCTGAATGAGATAATTCATATATAAACAATATAGAATAATAGATAATGTTTTATAACTTATACTAACCAAAATTAAAAAATTAAATATGTTAAATAGCAATCAATTTTAGTCGATTGCTATTTAACATATTTAATTTTTAATTTCAATCAATGTTAATAACTAATTATAACAAATTTACTTCATTAAAGCTATCTTTCATTTCCATAAAAGAATCTATTTCGAGTATAGGTGATTTTGAGGTAACTTCATTCTATATTAAATATAATCGTTTATTTATGTTTACAAGCGTTATTAATAAATATAGAATAATTTACCCTGTATATTATAGAATCATTTGAATCATATTCTGAGGATAAATAATAACTAGAACTATAATCTGGAAGATTCCAAATATCATTATCTACTTGCTCAACGGATTGATTTGTTGTATTTTGAAGATAAGGATGCTTTTGCGAAATATATTGTATTAAGGCATAGGATTTTGAAAATTCCTAATTACAATGCTCACATTGCTAACACATTTTTTAAAAAAAGAATAATAAGAGAATAAATAAAAGTTAATAAAAGAACAATAAATAGGAAAGATATTATTAATAAATAATGAAAAATAACAAAAAAGAAATTAAATGTAGCTTTGGATTTAAAGAGATAAAAATAAAAAAGATAAAAAGTAATAAAGAAAACTAAAGAATATATCAAGAAGCAATTATTTAAAAGATAGTTATGTGATTTAATTGATTTATATCGATTTTTAATAATTTATACTGATTTTAAGTGATAACTAAAGAATGTAGCAAGAAGTAATGATTTAGATAGTATGCGACTTTTTTGATTTATTTTGATATTAAACGATTTATATCGATTTTAAATGATTTTTACTCTTTGATCAAAACAAAGAATAATAATTTTTTATATAATATAACATATTAATTAAAAACTAGCAATATATTATATCTGATATTATTTAAATACATTCTAAATCTGAAATTATTAATGAGATAAACTCAAAAATCATTATTACACGTGTAATGATAGTGAATTGTTATTACACATAAATACCAAACAAATGAGATAAGTATATTTTCACTTATTTATTTTTTACTATATAAGTCATGGTTATTTATTAATTTTATTACGTGACTTTATATACAATAGATTTTATATATATGTAGACAAAAAATAAAAATAAGTATATATTCAATTTTTTTCTATATAATGACTAATATCATCGTATATTGTATATTAATTTTTACTATATTTGTAAATTTAGATAATAGATCATAATAATAATTATATGTATATAAAAAAATTATAAATAAGTATATATTCGATTTTTTTATATATATAACGACTAGTATCATCATATATCATATATTAATTCTTACTATATATTTAATTTTAAATATAATAGATTGTAATTATACGTATATAAAAAATACAAATAAGTATACATCTGTTTTTGTTCTATATAATGACTAACATCATCGTATATTGTATATTAATTCTTACTTTTAAATATAATAGATCATAATATAATGACTAACCTTATCGTATATTAATTCTTACATATTTAATTTTAGATAAAAATAATTATACGTATGTAGATAAGTATATATTCATTTTTTTCCATTATAACAAATAACATCATTATATTAAAATTATTAATTCTTAAATATATATTGTTATAGAACAGTTTATTATTTTATTAGTTTATTATTTCGATATTGTATTTTATTATCTATTATTTTATTATCTTATTATTATTTAGTATTATTTAGTTATTATTATTAGAGTAGAATTTAACAGACATGTAGTATATTTAATACTTAACGATTAACGATTAATGATTAGCGATTATGCTTAGCGATTAACGATTAGCGATTACGCTTAGTGATTAACGATTAACGATTATGCTTAGTAATTAACAATTAGCGATTATGCTTAGTAATTACGATTAGCACTTAATGCTTAACGATTAGCGATTACACTTTATGCTTAGCACTAAGTAAACCACGCTTAGCTGCAATATTAGTGATTAGCTCTAAAGATATAAAAAGGATATAAATTTCCCTGAATTAACATTAGACCTGCACTATCCACCTTTTAGACCCAGACTTCCCTCTTCCCTAAATTCTCTTTTGTAATATTATAGGATTCTTTAGAAATAGAAACCTAAGAATAGCCTATCTTATTCTCTCTAATAAAACATATATTTTATTTATAAACTATTGTTTGCCTGAACTGCCACAGACAGAAGGATATAGTTTCTAGTTGTAGCAAAAATTATACTTACCTGTTAGACACCGCTATAAACTTGTGAAGGATCCCTGTAGCCATATCATTGTTATAGTATTGCTGTTAAGAGGCCACAGTATTGTAACATTTGGTGCCTCTTGGTAAAAAATATTTTAAAACCATTACTAGACGATATTATCTCGGACCCCTCTTGAATTATTAGCTATTTACCAGAAAATAGTTATCTCGGATTGCTGTATTGAGTATTATGAATGACAATCCCTACCACCAAGAATTTATTTAGCTAGCATCTGAACACATTCCCAGAACAACTGAAGGATTTCCCACAAACCAAAGTGTAGGCGTAAAGATCCAACCTAAAAAGATATTGACAGATTTCCTATAAACCAAAGTGTAGGCATAAGGATCCAACCCCAAGAACATTATTTTATTTTTCTCTTTTATTTTTGCTAGAAGCTAGCAAAAGCATTTAGACTTTGCTTTATAACTAATAGAATTACTAAACTACATAACGAATATATTGTAAACCATGAGCACGAACACCAACAAAACTTTGCTTTTCCCTTTACTACTCTACAAACCTTAAACCCAAACCTCTCTTATCAACTTTGTTATCTCCACCTAGAACTAGTCCTCACACTTTTCTTCGAACACCTTTTGAAAGATTTTGGAATTGGTATTCTAATATCTACAGCATATATAGTTATACTTCCAGAACTACCACTAGCCTTGCACACCTTACCGTAACCCAAGACAGACCCTCTATTTGCACTACTATTAGAGATATTATTTTTAGTTGTTGATACAATAGAAATATAGAAGACCTCAGAGAAATTGCTCTTGCATTACTCCAAAGATATACCAACCTCACTATACTACCTGCTATTGACTTCAAATACCAAATCATCTTCGACCACTATATCGATTTAGCCTATAGTTTTGGATACGAGAAACCAGACCAATACGATAGATATTTTGGAAACTTAGATACTTCTATTAGGCAACAACCACAAGACGATACTTGTTTTAGCTACTAAGACCAACATATTATCCACTAAGTTCCATCTCCTCCTAGCTTACTCTCTTACCAAGACGAGACCAACAACTCTAATTATCAACCTCCTCCACGCTCACCTCGAGATATATTTGAAGTACCTCCAATACAAGTCGCAGAACAAACTAAATATTTTATAGACGTAGACCTTGCTGCTATTTCAGGAGCATATATCGAAGAACACCATCTACAATGAGAAGTAACTGTACATCAAGAAGAATCTATCGAAGAAGAAGAAGAAAGCTCAGATAGTACAGTCAAAGATATCTTTACCCCAACTGAAACCTTCAAACTATGAGACTACCAGAAGACAACTTATCATCTCTTGAACAATGAGAAGATGCTCTACCTCCACCAGAGCAACAGAATAATAACTTACCACCACCAGAACAACCAAAAAACAACCTACTACTTTTACAACAACCTCCACAACAACCACCTGTCGCACCTTCTGCAAACATGGGTGACCAAGCTTTAAATGCTGCTGCTGCTGCAATAACCCAGTTGGCGAATGCCTTAACTCCAAGTGGTAAAAAGTCCCTTATAAAAATCAACTTCTTTACTAGTGACAGAAGCCAAGACCCAGTAGAATGGTTAGAAGAATTCAAATGAGCTGCTGTTGCTAACAATTGGTCAGCTGCTTGACAACTCGCTCTCGTCTCTGCCTATTTAAAAGAAATTGCTACTAGTTCTGAGGTCTCAACCCTGCTCTCAATGCTTTTAATAATAATGCCAGTCAAGCTCAAAGTTTCTACTATCTTTTTAAAACCCAATTCAGCACCACCAAATAAAAAATTAAGTGGCAAAAACAACTCTTCGAAATCAAACAAAGAACAGATACTGTTGATGCTTACATAACTCGCTTCAAGAAATTACAAGCCAGAATAGACCCTGCTAATGGTTTTTTTGATACTTTTATTTTCCAACTCTTTATCCAAGGATTCAGACCTGAGTATGCTATTGGAGTACAAGCTGGAGCCCCTGCTGATTTAGACGCTGCTATAGCTACCACTTGTAATTGGGAAAATGGCAAACTCATCTCTTCTTCTACAACAGATACAGACCAAGCAATCAAACAACTAACTGAACAGATTGCTCAACTTAGCATCAATCTTACTTAACAAAAACCTGCTTTTAACGCTGTGCACTATGCCAAAAGCCCCACCACTGCACCAAGAATCAGACAACCACCTACTTGCTATTATTGTGGATGCACTAGATACTTTATTGCTCAGTGTCGTGCTAAACAGAGAAACCAAGAATAACCACAAGATAGAAGTTGAGATCATTATAACAATAACCGTAGCTACAACAGATCTAGAAGCTAAGACAGAAATTACTCTAGATCCTATGATAGAAGTAGATCACAAGATAGGAATAGATCTAGAAGCTGTGACAACTATTCTCGAAATCGAGGTTACTCTTGAGAACGAGACAGCTATTATTTCTATACCGATAACCATAGGAGATCCTCAAATCGTTCACCTTCTCCTTACCATCATGATGTCAACTACCTTGTCCAGAACCCTGAATCTTCTCTTTCTATGAGCCAACAGAAATAGGAAATGCTCTTAGACAATCCTTCTATCTGAAGTGCTCTTTCTGCTCATCTAAGCCAAGAAGCTAAAACCATAGCTATTTCTCCTGAACCAACCACCACACCTGTCAAGTGCAATATTAAAATTAGAAACAGACCTTACCAAGCTATTGTAGATAGCAGAGTATCCATTAGTATAATTGCCCACAAAGTAGTCTAAGAACTAGGACTCAAAATCGAATAAGCCTCGCCTTATTATCTCTGCTACTAGAACTTCCTCTCGACCTCTAAGAATTATCTGAGATCTTCCAATCCAGATTGAAGGAGCCACCATTCCTCTTACTATTGAAGTAGTCGCTGCTACTTCCTACTCTCTACTTCTTGGAAATAACTGGTTCAAGAAAGTTATAATTAGAAAAATAGCTACTACTCCTTTAACTGGAAAAATCGCAAATACTATATCCCTACTACTTATAAAAATAATTAACCTCTTCCTGCTCAACCTACTGTCACCGACCCAGACAAATTGGAGTTTTATAAACAGGAGTATCTGACACCTAAAGAGGCTTATGCATTCAAAGCAACTAATCTAAATATAGACAACCCTAATAACTAGACCACTTACCAACCTCATCATCGTCAAACCTGAAACCCTTCTCAAGTATGTAGAAATTGCAACTCACCTGCTCATCTATTCGCCGAATGCCCAACCAACCGTTGCAACTGTTGTCAAAGAATTAGACATATTGCCATTTATTGCCTTATGCAAGTCCTACAACGTATCTCTTGTCAAACTTGTGAACAGAACTACTTGTACAGAGACTGCCCTAACAACCTTTGTTATAAATGCAATAAACAAAGATATATTGCTATCAATTGTCCTTATGCAACCCTACACAAACAGAATCAGACCTACCAATGTGGCTATGATCTCAATGAAGTAGCTGCCCAAAGTGCCTACTATCATAGTACCAGATACACTCACCACTGCTGCCAATGCAAGAACCTAGAAAGGACCGAACGTTTTAGAATTCTCGATAACCAACTTGTATACTGAGCCTGCTATATAGACTTTCACCACAACTTGAATCGTAATAACCTCAGAAGTATCTATTTCTACACCCAAGGTAAAGGCCAAAGAACCCTAGTCGCCTGCAAGATTTGCTAACACTCAGATACTTGATCTAGAATGCATAACAACGAAAGCATAACCGAAGCCCTTTGGTTTTGCAACCTTGAACATATATATGCATACAAGGCTAGCCAAGATGTCTTCTACAACTCTAACTATAATCTCTAGACCCAAATCCAGCACTATACTACCTCTACCCGAAGTGCAGGATCCCAATATGAGATGAATCAGACACGTATTTTCTGACTTACAAAGATCTTGTTGCAAGAAAGCAACTAGGACATTGCCGAAGCTCTAAAACCCCTGATAATTGATCATATCAACCAGCCCTGAAACAATGAGGAAATAGATCGTGTCCTTTGTGCTGAACTAAACTTGCTAACTGAAGATGAAGCTTTTCAACTCCAGCAAACCCTTGACCAATCCTTCAATACTAGCCACCTAGACTTTTGTAAAGAGTTAGCCTTTTCTAACCTCCGACAAAGCTTTACTGACCCTGTGAACCTTTGTAAAGAATACCTCCATGTCAAGCATCAAGATGAGCTTAATCAATATGACAGATGCTGCATTGAATATGCTACTGCACCTCCTTCAATATTTAACCCAGAAGCAATCTTAGAAGAACCAAACCCATCAGTTTCAATTTCAAAATCGGATGCTATACTTGATGAAGCTGACGACCCATTACCAGAAACCTGACCTGCTACTCCTGTAGTAGAAACAGATTCCAGTCCTCCAATTATACCTCCAGAACCAGATATTTCTTTATCTGTGATGCTACAGCTGCAACAACAAGTAGCTCACCAGAGTCAGCTGATCAG
>CAJVQC010000061.1:0-18470 GCA_910592285.1 Racocetra persica | reverse complement strand
TACAATATTTGATATAGATTTTTATAGTTTGTTGAGATTGCAAAGATCACTTTTTATTTTAAAGAATCGAAGAAAAAAAATAATTTTTAAATCAATTAATATTTTATAAATCATGATCCTAATTATGATGAATTGACAATATCACATTATTTTCAAAACTTTTTTGGGTGGCAATTTTACCCCGATCCTACTTTGCCAACAATCTCTAGCCAACTTTAACTAAATCAGGTCAAAATTTAGCAGCAAAATGGCTGTTGACAAAATGGTTGTTGGTGAAATTAGTTTATACCCAGTCAGATAGCACTTCATCAAAAGCAAGAAGTAAGATTCATATCCAATCCCTCCTATCTCCAGGCAGAAGTTTACCATTTTACAGTATTCTTCAAACCTCATGTCTAGTGTTTGTAGACAAAATTATTTTTGGCAAATGGTGACTAAACCAGCAAAAGACGAAACCTGGTGAAACTCTGACAAAACAGCGAAACTCTGATGAAACAGCGAAACTGCAAAACTGCAAAACTCCAGCAAAACTCTAGAAAACCTCTGGTAAATTAAAACCCCTGGAAAAATCAAAATTCAGCAAAAATCAAGCCCTTTAAGACTTTAGAAAAGACTGAGCTATATTAGTAAATTAAATATTTTGTATATAGATATTAAGCACAGCATGTGGCTTATTTAAAAATGTATATAAGTAATAAACAAAGTGATAACTTTTTGTTTGTATTCAATACTATTAAAGAAAACTAGATTTCTGGCTTTTGGAACTTTGAAGTAAATAAATTCGGTTTTTTTTTAGTAGTGCTTATCTATGGATTAATATTATTTATATAAAATAAACCTATCTAGATATTTAAATAAATTTGTTGTTAGAGTGTTGAGATTTTTTCTTAATATTTCATCATTAAAAACTTTAATTAAATACTGTATATATATAGATAGTTGTAGTTTATTACCACTATTATTACTGGCAAATATTTCTCGATGCTTTATTTTATCTAGCTCTAAATCTTAGGGCTAACTTTAAGAAAATAATCATTGTTATTAATTTATAATATATTAGATTATTGATTAAAAATTAAAAAGCATTGTATATGATAGTATAATTACTATAAAAGTGCATAACAAGATCTGGGTCTGGTGCATCTCACCAATTTTAAAACATTTAATAAACCCAGGGGCGTAATTATAGTTGCTATCTCTGGGTAATATAAAATTCTTATAAATAATATATGCAATAGTGGGAATAAAAGGCAAATTCTGGTTATTCTTTACTATAGGAATAACCGGAAATTTATTTTTTATTCTCACTATTGCATATATGCATATATGTATATATGTGCTAGAGATGTGATCCATTAATTTGAATTTTAAAAAGAAGGTAGCTTATTTTCAGAATTAAAGATTTTATTATTGATTTGGTTTGAAAAAAATGAGGTAGCTTATTTTCGGATGAATCAAGTTTTTAGATTTTTTGGTTAAAACAAAGGGTAGCTTATTTTCAGAGTAGCTTATTTTTGGGAATATACAGTAACAACCAATGTCAATTAATTAAAAGTTGTAGAGCTCATTAAAACATATTTAATAATAGTTAGATTGTTCAAATTAGCCTAGTAGATACTGATATATTACTAAAAAATGATTGGCCAACTATATAAAATTCTATATAAACAAACTAGAAATTTTATATAGTCAGCCAATTGTTTTTTAATAATATCTCAGTATACACTAGACCAATTTGAATGATCTAACTACTATTAGATGCGTCTCAGTGAGCTCTACAACTTTTAATTAATTGATATTAGTTGTTAATTTAATAAAAAAATATTTTTTATTAGACTATGCTCAGATTTTAGCATATAATAAAAATTAATATTGTACTTATCTTCAAAATTTACTATTGTCCCAATATAGAGGTCAGTTAAAGCCAGGTATGTTTGGTATAAATTTGAAAATAATCTACCTGCTGTACAAATTATCTTATTGATTTTTATATAAACAACTAACTATTACTGCATCAAAAAGTAACTCTAAACTGCATCAAAAAAGTATCTCTAATACACCTTGCTTTAGCTATCCCCCCAATATAGTAATTGTACTAATCTTATTCAGATCATCAATTAATTTAAATAAATTTGATAATAATTGATTTACATGCTAATATTAATATATATTAATTTAATTAATTATATAGAATGTTTTTAATTAAAAGTATCTATTTTTACAATTTTTTAAAAAATAAACTTTTATTAAATTTATGTAAAATTTGACATAATTAACATTTTTTAATTATAAATAAAAGTTAATTTGTTTAATAAACAATAAAGATAATATAAAAAAATTACACAAGACTATCTAAGGCCAAGTATATCATAAAATTACTTGATAGCCACCTATTATCTATAATAAATCAAAATTATAAAATTTGATGAATGCTGGATCAATCTGAAAATCAAAACAAATGATTAAACTTAGTTATTTCAAAATGCAATATATGTAAAAATAGGATCTTTTAATTAGTAACACCCCATATATCAATTTTGATATATATCGATTTATAACTAGTTTTTTAATATTCTAATCACTATATATTGATTATTTAATATATATCAATTTAAATCTATCTACAAAATTTCCTGATAAAATAAGACTAAAAACTATCAAAAGATATCAAAACTGTTAAAAATAGGTTTGAGTTTTATATATGTAATTTTTACTTGCAGTTGATTATTCTTTTTAATTTATTTATATTAATTTGGGCTGCCGTCAATAGAAATCAAGCAGATCTACATTTGAAAAAAAATCAATACCTTAAATTTCACAGCTCATATCTCGATGAATTTTAGAGGCATCTTGATGATTTAATATTCAAAAGAAAGATTATGATCTAAGCTTTCTTTTGAATGTTAAATCATCAAGATGCCTCTAAAATTCATCGAGATATGAGCTGTGAAATTTAAGGTATTGATTTTTTTTCAAATGTAGATCTGCTTGATTTCTATTGACGGCAGCCCATTTAATCATCATTTTTCTTATTATTATTTATTGTTAATGATTAAGTTTTAATACAAGGCTCTTTACACACATATCTAATAAATTGTTAAAATTTAAATTAATGTTTTTTTTAAAATCTAACCAGATTATATATATGACTGATTATCAGATCAAAGTAGTAATAAATTATTGTAATTATTAAAATTTTAAATAACTGTATCTTTCATTCAATCTTTTATTCAATGCGAAATACTGTATTTTATTTTGGGTCGTTTTAGCATAAGTCTACCAATCAGATTTTGTAAAATCACGAAATGAACAACAAATTAACCAATCGGAATGAAAGCTCGCTATGCTCTCCAGTCAGAATTTTGGCACTGTCGGGACCTTGATAGTGTCAGGATTTTGGCACCGTTGGTCGGGATCTCGGTAATGTCGGGATTTTGGCATTGTCGGGATTTTGGCATTGTCGAGATTTTGGCATTGTCGAGGTTTTGACATTGTCGGGATTTTGGGTGTCGTCGGGATCTATGTAGGTGTCGGGATTTTGGTACTGTCGGGATTCGGTGCTGTCGGGATTTTGGAAGTGATGGGATTTTGATGTCGGGATTTTGGGTGTCAGAATTTTAGTACTGTTGGAATTTTGGTGTCTGGATTTTGGCTGTCGGGATTCCGGGGTAAGACCCGAACGTTTTAACAAATGGTTTGCTAATATAATTTCTCTTCTATTTAAGCATGAATTTATCATTATTTTTACAATTTCAGGATCTGGTGCTGAATTTACGCCTAATAATTTATCATAGTATTTTTTGGCTTGGTGCAAATTATCATGATGAACAAAAGTTTGAATAAATATAATATAAATTTGTTCTAAAAGATTTTTTTCCCAATTTATCAAATTATTTGATTCCATTGGCTTATCCGAGTTTTGATCATTAGGCATAAAAATATTTGGAGCCGCTAAACCTTCTTGTATCATATCAATAAATAATTGTCCGGCCCCCCTTATATCATTGTGTTCAATAAAGCCATTAATTAATTCCACGTACGCATTATAGTTTAGATGGATATTCTTTGATTTCATCTCATTCAAATATTTTTTAGCAAGTAAAATATCATCGCCATTACTCATTATGCACTGTAGAAGTTCACAGTAATCTTCACTAGTAAGCTCAAATCCTAGATTTTTCATCTCATCTATTGTTCGAATTGCACCTACTCTATCTTTGGTTTTTCTATACAAAACAATCAACATATGATAATCGGAATAAGATAACTGAAACCCATGTTCCAATGCGGCTTCCAATACAAATATCGCATTACGTTGATGGACCTTTGCAAAGTATCCTGCAAGTCGTTGAATATCATAAAAAGGTACATCCCTTAATTGACCTTTATTTAATAACTCTTTAAATATCATAAATGCCTGTTTAGGGCCATGGCTTTTGACTTTAATGTTGTGATCTGAGCTCAAGAATATCTTTATCAATCTTAATGATATATTATCACTTACTTTTTTCCATTCAATAATGTATCTTTCAACTTTTCGATCTGTTCGTGCGTCACTATAGAGATATTGTGGCGGTGGTGGCTGTTTTTCCCAAATTTTTTTACTAACCTCTTTTAATCTTTTACGCTCAAGTTCAATAACTTGGTCGAGTTTTGAACTATCTTTTTTTTGCATTCTTATTTCCTTCTTTAGTTTAGATATCTTATGTACTGATTGCGTTCGTTTTATCAATATTCTACGAGTCTTGTATAACTTTGACATTAATTTTTGAGAAGTTTTCGTTTGAGTTAATTTAATATCTTTTGGAGCTTTATTGATTTGAAATGTTGGTTTCACATTAAAAGAACGTATAATATGCTGAAAACCCATTTTTAGAATTTTTAGAATGTGTAAATCATTTTTTAGCAGATTTATATCGGGTACATCTATGTACCCACCGCCAAATTTAGGGGAACGTTAAAACCAGGTGCGTTAGAATTACTTTTTTGATGCAGTTAGGGTTACGTTTTTAATGCAGTAATAGTTAGTGGGTTATGTAAATATCAAGAAGATAATTTATACAGCATGTAGATCATTTCCAAGTTTATACCAAACTCACCTGGCTTTAACGGGCCCCCAAATTTAGAAATTATGATAATCATTACCTAATTTAGGGATCCGTTAAAGCCAGGTTCGAACGAAACAAAAAAAAGTAAAAAAAAAATACGAAAAACACAAGAAACCAATGTCAAAACTAGAGCTTTGACCCGGGTCAGAAAATACCGACCCGGGCGGGTCAGGTATTTGACCGGGTTATAACCCGGGTCAACGGGTCAAATAGAAATTCATAATTTTTTAAGATAATCCTTAAAGGTTGGTGTAACTAGTATAGAGAGCAATCACTGAGCAGTCTGTACTTCAAATATTTAAATGGAATTTTTCCGATTTTGTATTAAAAAATTTCTCGACCTTGCTCGTGATTTGAGTTCTCATTTTCTGCTCCGGGAAATACCAGATTACAACTGTTTTTATAAATTCCGGAACACCTGGTAAAATGGCGGAAGTTTCTCAATACATCCGTATCTTTGAAAGTGCGATTTATAGAAGGCATACTAACACCTAAGTGTTTCGTAATTTTTCGAATTGATAAGCTTTCTAAAATTTTTTTTCAATTATTGTATTTCCAGCGATTCTTTGAAGTATCATATTACTGTATTCAACCAGAGATATATACATACTACACGTACTAAAGTTTTGTAATATTTACATTAGTCACCGGATATTAAATTATATACAATATATCAATTTGAAGGAATTATAAACTTAATCGAATCCGACAGCTATAACAAGCCAATTTTCGACCTATGACAATGACCTGCACAGATCAGACGACCCGGGTAAGAACTTTACTACTTAGTAAATTATAACTTCTACCCATACAGTTATACAGTATTAGGTAAATTGCGCATTTTAGCGGGGTTTTGAATTCTGACCTGTTTGACCCGGATCAGAGCAATTTTCGACTCGTGACCCGGGTCGAAGCTCTGGTCAAAACCCACTTTGGTGCATTAAGAAAAAATGTCGGGCAGATGATTTTACCTATAAGATTTTTCTAACTCTAACCCAAATGGCTCTAACCTTGATGTAATTATATTTCGTGATCGGGTTTTGACAATCTAATATGCCAATTTAGAAATTAAAATAAAATATCTCGACAACTATCTAATCAAATTCTACAATTTTTTTTTATTTTAATTTTACATCAAATAGATTAAAATAAATAAAAAAATTGTTCGGCTTTGCTTCTCTTCAGGATCATCGGGCAAAGTAGAAATTGGAGCTTGGGATGTTGATTGTTTACTAACATTTTGTTTTTGTATTTTCTGATGATACACTTGCCCGAGTTTCCGATGAAACCTTCTCAGGCAATGCACTGATTTCTTTTTCATAGGGTGAGGATCTACACTTAACATAGTTAAGAAGCATTTTTGCAATGGCCAACTATACCAAATACATGCCCTTCACTATGCTTTTGCTCGCATCCTGGACATACTTCAGAGTTATTAAATGTCGCCAATTAGAAAAGAGTACACCAGCACTTAATGATAAACCAAAGATTTTATTAGGGAAAGACACGTTGGTTAATAATATCATAGAAATTACCAGAAATGTCTTTTACTCTGGCGCTCATAAAGGCATTTTTGAAACCCTTATCATGCCAAAAGTGTATGACATTCAACCCCCTCTTCTGTAATTCTTCGGAAGGCCAATATGGTTTTTTTGTAATATCATCTTCACGAGAGAAATGGATCAGCCAAACCTCAGAGGGGCAAAGTTTATTAGCATATTTATACACCTATTCGAAGTGTTTATCCAATTTTTGCGGGGTTGCAGTGGCCACCAGCTCAAGTATGGCTATAGGATTGGAGTCTTCCTTCTTTTTTATCGTAAGATCACAATATAGATGATGGTGGCCCCCATCTTCACCAACTTGCTCTAAGTGCCACTGTCCAATAATTTCGTAATGATATACTTTAGTGAGCCAATTAAAAAGTATTCTGTACATCTCGGCATCATAAACAGATTCTCTCGGAACATTCATGTTGGGCTTAGAATCTACTAACAAATTGTTCGAACTTTTATATGGACGAGATGACTCTTGGGCAATAGTATTTTGATTAAAGAAACAGAAGGCCTGCTTCACTATGCCTAAGATATCCATAGATTTATTGATTCGCAAGGAGATATCAACTTCAGGAAAGAAAGATTCCAAGGTTATGTGTTGTCTTTTTAAGGAGATGACAGAAGTATCAGTGGCTTTTCGCTTCTTTCACAGGTCGAATAAAGCCATATCGGGATATAGAATACCGGATAAATATCGGTACCATATCGGAAACTGATATTTCTCTGATATTAATAAAAAAAAATCAGTGTATTAAATATTGCTATCGGATTACCAATAGCAATATCAGAATATACTGATATTTTCTGATATTAATTAGCAATATTTAATACTCTGATATTTTCCGATTTTTTTTTATTAATATCGGAGAAATGTCAGTTCCCGATGGCAAATAAGGATGGGCAATGTAATATTATGTAAGCGATAGCTAAAATTTAACTCTTACATATCTTATAAATTATTACCGTTACATATTATAATTATTACCGTTACAGATTATTAAGTAATTTATTATTAAGTAATTTAAGAGTCATCGATTACAGATAAACTACGTAATAAATTACAAATAAACTACGTATAATAAAAAGATCGATCGCGCCAGAATTAGCTGTTTTTGCTACACGAATTATGTCGATACCACCTACTTCTGCTGAAAGCGAAAGATTCTGGTCATTTATTGCAAATATCCATTCACCACAGCATAGCAAACTTAACATGAACGTGCAACAAAAATAGCATGCATTCGATGTCATATTGCACAAGAAAGAATTAATTCACATCATATTGTTCAAAATAAAAAAATAGGCTCAATCAAATCGTTCAAACTAATCTAGCTAATTCTAACGTAAAAATATTGTATCGAATATTGGATTTGATGATATGGAGAATAATAATGATAATTTGAAGAATAATTTGAAGAAAATGTAATGCAGACGATTGAAAACATTGATAATTTTAATACTAATGATCAAAATTATATATAAAGAAGCCGTAATTGAATCTTCTATTCAAGCTACATAGTGTTCAAGGAAAAACTTAAGAAGGTTGGTTAGTTTTAGAAAATCTTGATGATGCTTAATCATTAAATTCATTAAATTATCATTATTGTATGTGATAAAGTGAAATTTGCTGTAAAATTTAAAAATAATCAATAAATATTTAACTTGGTGTATTGATTTTATCATAATTTGTAAGAAGATTTTTACTTAAAATAACTGGTGGTGATTATCACCATGTATAATTAGCCAATAACGATAAACTAAAAAAATATTTCATTTCATTTACTTTAGAGTTAGGGTAAGGTTTGGAATTTTAGTAAAGTGTTAGATATATGCAAATTTAGTGAAGAATTTTTTTTGTTAGAATGTTGAAGGTAGTTACATAAACGAATTCTTGAGATATTGGCATTTTTTTAAAAAAATCTTTATTTTGGTTACACAAATTAATTTGCATGTTACACCTGATCCTGTAATTTTATTGGCTAATTATATATTGGTGATGATCACTGCTAGTTATAGTTAGTAAAATTCTTGTAAAAATATGTTAAAATATGTAAAAATATATAAGAATATATAAAATTTTTGTCCATCTCTAATAGCAAATACATCTTGATATTACAGTGTTAACTATCATTGTTCATGATCAGCCAATTATGATTAAGATTGGTGATTATATAAAAAAATTTTATCTACCATATTTCAACATTTTGACATTTTTTGAATTTCACTTCTTTTGTTGTTTTTATATATTTTTTTTAATATACCAACTTTTTTTTTTTTTTTCAGGTTTCTAGGTTTTCTCATTTCCTTTGGTATTTATAATATGGATCTTTAGAATGAACTTAAAGTTTCACTTTCTGGTATAATCTTGGTTAATTCTATGATCTTGTATTAGAGATTCATGATATAGTTTAGAGCTCTAATTGATCTTAGTATTTAGACCAAGTATTTCTATATTTTAATCATTGTCTTACCACAGTTAGAGTAGTAGTTTAGGTATATTTAGTGTTGTATATTAGAGTAATATTTATATTAACTAGAAAGAGAGCAGTTCTACCTTTCTTAACATATTATACTTGTTGTCTAAATTCTAAACTATAATAGTTTAGATTTGTTTATCAGTCCCAAATCTTAAACTCAAGTCTAAATTAATATCTTAAAAATTTTATTAATTAACAAAAAATATATGTCCTTATAGTAATATATAATATATTTACAAAAAATCAAAATTATTTTGTTAATTTAATTTTTTTACAAAAACAATTTGTTTTTTTGAGGGTTTGGGATTTGTTAGCAAAAATATATGTATGTATATATCTAGTATAAATTTATTTTTTTAAAAAAAAAAAACCAAAAAATTATTTTATAGTAAAAAAAAAATAAAAAGTACCTGGTAAAAAGTACCTGGTAATATAAACTTTTTTAAAACTTTATTTAAAGATATTTCAACAGCCATCTAATAAATTTTGATGTACTTTTTTTATTTAAATTCAATGAACCCAGAGAATTCAAATAATAAAAAATATATCAATTTTAATATAATAAGATCAAAGATTAAAAAAAAAGCCAACTGTTAATCAAAATACAGTATATGTTGTGACAAAATATCTCTTAACTTCGATTGGAGATATTTTGACAATCACCTAATAAGACTTGATATATTTTTTTTATTTGAATTCTATAGATTTATAGAATTTAAATAAAAAATAGTATATTAAATTTCATAAGATGGTTGTCAAAATATCTTTGATCAAAGTCATGAGATATTTTGTCATAGCTTATTTTTTGATTGATAGATAAATTTTTTTAAACTTTAATCAAAGATATCTCAACAATCACCTAATGAAATTCAATGTATTTTTTTTTATTCAAATTTTAAAAATACATAGAATCAAAAAAAATATCAAAATTTAATAAATGGTTGTTGAGATTCTTTCGATCAAAGTTAAAAAAAAGAATGATTTATATATATCAATTTGATAAATATAATGTTGGGGATGATGCTGAAATCGGATGATACTGAAATTCACGTGATCACATGATGATCTTCCATATAAACAAACCTAAAGTGTTTATAGAACTCTAGCATCACCAACTAAAAAATTTCGCTGTTAATGTTAGGGTTAGAGTTTGGGTATGACCATATTTTAATTACCCTAGTGGAATTAGATGTAATATATGTAAAATCAAACCAAAAAACCTTCCATACCCTAACCCTAACTCTAACACCAATGGCGATAGTAATGCTAGGTGTTTATACAGAAGATCATCATGTGATCACGTGAATTTCAGCATCATCCCCGACATATAATATTATACAGATCAGATGATCATCATGTGAAAAAGAAATTTCTTGTAGGTGATATATATAATTTAAGCATAACAAAATAAAAATCAAAATAAAATAGTAATATGCAAAAATATATTATTAATCAGTTTTTGTTGTATACAAAGGTATATACATTTCTTATCAAGAACTAGTATTTTTACTAAAAACTTTTATTGATATACTCTATAAGGTTTACCAAGATGAATATAGTAAATATACCTATTTCAGTATTTGCAAGAATAAAAGTTGCTCTACTCTTATCAAGATAAACACAATAAGATACAAGTACTTGATCAAAAATCTCTATTTATTTAAATTTAATATTTTTATTATATTTACTTTTTTGTTGTTCAAAAACTCTTGGACAATATTGTGAACTTTTTCTAATATGTGCAAATCTTTTTTTATGATATGTAATATATTATAATATGCATAATAGGCTATCTTTATATTAGCATTTTTGTAATTATCAATTATATAAGAAACAAAGTAAGTAAGTAACCATTTCTCATATAAAAAAAATTCAAAATATTTGTTATATAGAATATTGATAGAGGCAAAAAAATTGATACAGATATTATCAAACATATTAAAAATTTATATGTGTAGTTAAAGTAGAAAAGTAGATAAACAAACTTACTTTTTTTGTCTTTTTATAAAATTAGAAATCAAAAGAAACATATTAATTAAAGACATATATTAAATAAATTGTAGTCTATATATACAGATCTAATAAATAATATCACATATTTATTAGCTAATCAAATTGTAAATTTCTAAAAATAAAAAAGTATTATGAGGATTGGCTAAAGTTAAGAACCCAAAAAATTATCTTGAATAACAAATAATATCTAGGATCTAATATTCTGTAGTTATTTTTAAAAGTACTTACAAATAACCAACTATATCAGGTTAATGTATCAAAAATAAGTTTAATCTAAAAGACTTTGTTAGACTATCATTTTACAATAGAATATTATTAATTAGATAATATTTTTTTATAAAAAAGTGAAAAAAAATATTAATACTAATACTAAAAAGAGAAAAAATATAAAAATAAGAGAAAAACAATCTAATAGTTACAATTATAAGTTTGTATTAGACTTTAAAAAAATTATATATTATAAAATAAAAAAGTTTTGTATTTAATTTTATTCTAATAATATATATATTTAGGGACATGACAAAAATCAGGTAATTTTTTAGGGAGGATGGAGTAAAAAAAATTAAAATTATATATAAGAACCTGATTTTTTTTTTATATTAAAAGGGGAGGAGGAGATAAGCCTCTAATAAAAAATAATTAGATGATAAATAACACTGCCCTTAAACAACTACTTTAATAGAAAAAAAATAATTAATAAATAAATCACAAGTTATTTAAACAAAAATTTCTTTATATAAATTTTAATATTGATCTAAAAATAGAATACTTTTATCTAAAATCTTTTTTTACTAAATAAATTACTTTTGAGCTTATAACAAAAGTTGTAAAGCTTAGAGATGTGACAAAAATCAGGTAATTTTTTAGAGGAAGGGGTAAAAAAAGTTAAAATTATATATAAGAATCTGATTGTTTTTTATATTAAGAGGAGAGGAGTCTCTGATAAAAAATAATCAGGTGATAAATAATATTTCTCTTATCAAGATATATTTAATAGTAGTAAGAATATTAAAATCAGCCTGATAGTTCTTGAGAAATCTTTAAAAAATATTTTGCTAACTATATAAAATCTCTTTAAAAAAATTAATTATTTTTAAAGAAATTTTATATATCAGCAAAATATTTTTTAAAATTTTTTCAAGAACTACCAGACTGATTTTAATATTTTTATTATCATTAGATATACTTTAATGAGCTCTACAACTTTATTACAAGTTTAAAAGTGATTTACTTATTAATAAAAAATTTTAGATAGAAGTGCTACATTTTTAAATCTGTAATAAAATTTATATATAAAAAAATTTTATTTAGATAATTTATGATTTATCTATTAAAATAATAAAAACTAAATTAATTCTAGACAAAGTAGTTAGTAAATAGTTTTAAAATATTTTAAATAAATTTTTGATATTTTAAAGCATATAACCAGTATATTGTTATAAATTTATCAACTCTAATCTGTGATATAAGATAATTTGACTATATAGATTACTAAGTTTATAAAAACAATTGTGAGTAGTAATTTGTTGTTTTGATTAATTAATAATATTAACTATTTTAAAAAATTACATATTAATCTTTGTTACAAATTAAAATAAAATTAGATTAAAATAAAATTAAATATCTCTTTTGCTTACTTTTGAAGCTTATAAAATCTATATATGCTCTTTTATTAATAACTCTAACTCTAAACCTGACTCCTAATATTAAAAAAATATTCAAAAACCTGACTTCTAATATTAAAAAAATATTCAAAAAATATCTTTTAAAAATTTTAAATTTTTTAAAAAGAATTTTATTAACTATAACTAGTAGTGATCATTACTAGCATATAATTAGCTATAAATTTGCAGGATCAGATGTAATATATAAATTAATTTGTATAGGATTTTTTTTAAAAAAATGCAAAAATTCATTTATGAAATCACTTTTAATATTTTAACAAAAAAATTTCTTGTTAAATTTTACATATATCTAACATCTTGCTAAAATTTTAGGTCTTACTTTAAATCTAAAGTAAATAAAATAAATTTTTTTGTTTTTTGTTATTAGTTAATTATATGCTAATGATAATTACTACTAGTTATTATAATTAAAACTTTTTTTTTTTTTATTTTAGGCAATCTGGCTTACTTTATTTGGAGAAACTAATATATTATACAAAAGCAATATATCATAATAGTTATACTATCTTAACCAAAGATAAACCTCACCTAGTTTTACATACACAAGTTAATGGTGAACTATTAACTATTATATTATACTTAGATGCGATTCACCAAAGCTATACTTGACCTCCTCCAGAGATCCGAAGATTATATCAAACTTATTTCTTCTAGAATCAACAGTTGGCGTGTAGCCAGCCTCATCAGAATTCCTGCCCTACAATAGAGTACCGCCAATCTGATAATACTTTCTCATAGAAAGACAAAAAAGAAAAAAAAAAGAATATAAAGAAAGAAGGTATACAAAAAAACAAATACATATACGAAAATGGGTACAAATATAAAAGAAGATTAAAAACAAAAATAAAATCTAAAAGAAACTATTACTAGATAGAAGAAAACCTGCTAACCAGATAAAAACTTCTAACTATATAGAGTAACGAACTACTCATATTACATTGTTGCGAGAATATTGACATAAAAAAAAACAAAAACAGATGCATTATAACTCATGCCAGAGGCTAAAAATTATATACAAGTGACTCCAAGATGTTTGTATATCTCATCACACTTTGCTTAACTCTTTTAGTTAAATCTATATCGTTGTTCGAAAGTATAAAAACTTTAAACTTCACATGTCCCAATCAGTTCCTTCATGTATTTGTATGCTCTGAATAACCTGATACATAAGATCTCCAATCGGAAAATCTGCCAGTTACTAATATTTACTAGCACTATCTATTTTACACGTATTATTTCGTCATCATATAGTTTCCTGATATAGAAGTAGTAAATAATACCAATCTTTTGGAGAGGGTATGCCAAATTCCTACTTTTTATCGAAAAAAAGATCAAAAGTTTCGAAAGAAAAAAAAATTTTATATTTGCGAGTACCTAGACCAAGGAGAGTATTTCCAGCTGATATTTATCATACTAGCAGTTTCTAGTACTTGTGTCGGGAAGTTTTTCACCACTACTATTACCAAAATAAACCTTCTGGTTTGGATGCCGAACGTGCGGAGAATTCCACCAAGAAGAAAAGCTTGACCCAAGACACAAATTAGCATAAATACACCTGCTCCTCGATATTTCACATATATAGCCTTTGTCGACAATAGCACCTAATAGGATCTACAAGTATTTTGAGTCTTTTAGTCTTCAGAACTTCAAACTGCTTTTGGTGTGGTTTTGGTACAAGTGATCATTAAAAAGAGTTGTATAGTTTTTGATTAAAACTCTTTTTAAAAATTTTAAAAATTTTATTTTAAGCTAATTTTATTTTAATTTGTTATAATCTTTAAGAAAAGTAAACTAAAATGCTTATTTTTTAACAAAATTTTCTTGAAAAAAAGTGATAGACTAATGAAACTTTGTGAATTCTTTTTTGTAAGTTTTATAGTTATATAAATACTGTATAATCTAAAATTTTTAATATCTTTAGTATCAACCTAATCATTCTGTATTTTTAAAATATCTTTCTAATTTAGATACTAAATATAATAGAAAAGTTTATTTTAGCAAAATTTAATCTTTACAAAAATCATTTAAAGTAGTTTGCTTCTTAGTTTTACAATTATGATATTTTGTTAACAATATATTTACTTATATAGAACCAAGTTTATTATTAACTTTAATATTTTCTATAATATTTTTTGTAGGTTAGTTTTTTGAATCTGTTAACCAGAAGATCATTAAAAAGAGTTTTATAATATAAAATACTACTATTTTATATACTGTCAACTATCGATATAACAGAAAACCAGGCTGGCCAAAAAAATCTGTTATATAGCATGTTCGTTATACCTATATAATGGCCTATATAACTGAATTAAGCTAGAATCCGTTATAAAGATATTGTGTAATACATTAATAAATCAAATACACATAGTCATTTATTATAGCATTCTAAGTACACTCTTTATAGATGCACACCTTTAAGTTTACACTTAGCTTGGTCTGCTTAAAACTTAGTGCTAAATGCATTCCATTACTCTCTGCACGTGTATAACGAGCATATGCATATATCCTTCGTAAATGCATACAGAATTTTATACCTGCGCCAAATGCACACTTTTGGAGTCTCTTAAAGCTGGGCAGATTACATAATAATCAGCTAATCAGATTGTCAAAATTTGATAAACCCGAATTAAAGCAAAACAAGCGAAAAAGAGAGAGAAAAGCGAAAAATATCAAAAATGGTAGTTAAAACCCATCTTGGTGCATTAACAAAAAATATCAAGAGGTAATTTTGCTTATATTAGTACCTCTAATTCTAACCCAAAGTGGCCCTAACCCTAATATTAATGAAAAAATAGCATAACACGTAATCTGCCGGGCTTTAAGAACTCCCACTTTTGGTTCTAAAGAGGGCATATGTTAATCACTTGTATTTTTTTATTTCGGTTTGCTAGTTGAATTTTCCATTGCGCATTTCTCTAAATGCATATATACACTCCGATCCCATAGGCGTGCACATATGAGAAGTTTCATTATACAATCCCGATCTAATAAAATGCAATCGTCGTAATCACATTTTGAACAATTTAAAATCAAAATTAAAGTGGCGCATGAATTAAACTTTAGTTAGACAAGTTTAACCGATATATTAAATGAAAATATAACAAAGCAACAAAAAAATATATTGCCAAATTCCTATTTCTATCGCATTTTCTTAAAACCCCCAAATTCTTCATTAAACTATGTGAATCAAAGAGTATTTCAGAAGATCTGCATACTAAAAAAAAAAGATACATGGGTCAAAAAAATGAAATGTAAAAAAAAAAATAAAGTAAAAAAAAAATAAGTAAAAAAAAAAAAACATAAAATATAAAAAAAAAAAAAAAGATCAAAAAAACTTTGATCCTCATTAAAAAAAGAACTCTGTAATGTTAGCCTGCTTCTTTTGAAGAGAGACGTATCTTGAAACTTCTTTTCTCAACCAATAGACAGTACTTTTATCCCTATCAGTTACAACAAAATCCTCAGGTTGTTGCAAAAGATACGTTTCAACCAAATCAAGGGCTTTCAAAGCCTCATTGTCTGTAACTCTAGGCACTGATAATGTTTTTTCTTGAGGGAGGCGGTCATCGTCCTTATTAATAGTACAGATTATATCATCGTCAGACGGCATCTCAAAAGCAACATCAGCATCAATGTTCATAAATTCATTTGTATCCATAGGGTCATCGATTTCACTATTTATTGACAAATCAATTATCAAATCACCAAGTTCATCAGACTCACTTTTCAACTTTTGTTCCACCTGCTAGCATGCCTGATCCCTTTCAGCTACTTGATATCGTAAAAGAATACCCATTTTCAGCCAGCAGCTCATAATCATTTCCTGAGTAACATTGTTCTATGCTTTAGAAGTAGCATTAATAGCATCAAGAATGCTAAAATCTTTAATTTCAGAACCTTCTATTTGCATTTTGTCAAATGCTGCAAGCCGATTTTCTGTGAAAATACATTTATAGTGGCACTTGAACGAATATATAATGCCGGCATCGCACGGCTGAAGATGAGCAGTAGTATTTTTTGGTATCTTTTCAATTCGAATATTGCTAAGCTCCCCTTGCTGGATATGGGTAGTACAATAATCAACAAAAAGAAGAATATGGCAGTTTTGAAGTCTCATCATTGCATTAACATGGTTTAACCAATCATTATATATAGAAACTTGCATCCAGGCTATTTCATTCCAATAGTACTAGACAGGAAGCCTTTTTTTGTTAATATTTCGAAGAGGCCGTAGATTTTCAAAGGTATGAATAAACACGGGAGAGAGCTTCTCTGTACCTGTAGTATTTGCTGCTAACATTATAGTTACATGTGCTTTTTCTTTCTTATAGCCTGAAATGGGGCCTTGTACAAGAGTTTTAGAGGGGCATATCTTCTAGTAGAGAGATGTTTCGTCTGCATTCCATATGTTTTCTAGGGTATATTCTTTACAGATTTTCTGAAAACGTTCTCTGTATTGATTTAATGTTTCTGTAGGTGGGAAACTAGCAGCCTCACCATTTCTAGTATACTGATGAAGACCTAATCGCTTCTAAAATTTATTGACCTAGCCGGTACCTTTAAAGTTAGGAATGTTTAAAGCTGTAGCGAAAACCTTAGCTTTAGTAATAAGGGCAGTTTGAGTTAGATCCATATTTGCTACAAGCACATTTTCGGTCCAGATACGCATAGCTTCATCTAATTTGGGCCACTTTGGCTGACAGTCACATATACGATTTGCCTCAGCTTTATTTGTTATATCAACGTTTAGCCACTTAGAAGACTGCTTAAGAACATCAGAAATACACGTCTTTTTAACACCATACTCAGCGGCTAGTTTATTATTGAGGATAGACAGAAACTTTAGTTTCTTTTCACAAATCTCCTTTTTTTGTTTTGCGGTTTGATTTTTTTTTTTAACAGGAAGTGTTTTAACCTTTGTAACCCTTTTTTTTTCTTGTTTTTTTTTTTTTTTTCTGTTCTTTTTTTTTTTTTCCTTTGAGCAAAGAAGATAAAATGTGTTGCGTGTTAAAATTAAAAAAAAAATTTTGAAAAAAACCCCTGAATAAAATCTGCACACACCTAAATTTATATTTCAGGGAAATAGGGCGTCTGATTATTGATAATTCAGTAAAATGCGATAGAATCAGAGATAGAGAGAAAAAAAACATCCAACACCCAACTGAACTGTTAGAGTTATCACAACTCTAGAGCCGATGGTTCTACTCAAGATTGAGCGTAGGAATGTTGTTTTTTTAATTGTTCTCATGAGATAATATTAAAAATTGAGGAACGTGCTTAGAATATAAAGTGAAAAAAGGTAACAAAGAAAGGTAGGTGGAAAAAGGCATCTGAAAAAAGGAGGCAGAAAAAGGCATCTGAAAAAAGGAGACGGAAAAAGACAACTGAAAAAGATATACACCAAAAGGTAACTGAGAAAAGTAAGTGAAAGATGGATGAGATAGAAACTAAAAGATAAAGTATTTGCACTTATAGTCCATATTATATTACTGACAATGTTTTGAAATGATCAGTTCACGAACAACATTGAGAAAAAAAATTAGAAAGAAAAAATGAATTAAATGAATTAAAAGATTTAAAAAAAAAAAAAAAAGTAAATTTAAGAAATAAAAAATCTCAACTCTAAGGCTA
>CAJVQC010000060.1:0-18540 GCA_910592285.1 Racocetra persica | reverse complement strand
CAATTCTTCTATTCCTGAAATATCAGTTTGCACCAAGAGTAATGCATACCTCACAGGTTTCTCAATTTCTAATTTAACTTTAAACCTTTCAAATAAATGATTGTATTCGAACATATTAACTCCGTTCACTTTAGTAGGAACTAACAGACACTTGTCAGATCTTATTATTGGTAGAATTTTAATTAATTTGCTCTTTTCCTTTAAAAGAACCATTTCAACATTAGCACATTTCTCACGCATTTTTTGAAAAATTTCTTGTGCAGTAAAATACGAAAAAGAACCTTCTGGACCAAGAGTATAAAACCTCCTGATTGAATCATAAACCAGAAATTCATTATTTTGAAGAATTTCATCATAAATATTATTCAAAAACTTTTTGCAAGCTATTTTCACTTGGTGATCTGCTTCCAATAAATTACTTTTCTCACTCCAGAGATATTTAATGAATGTATATTATTATTAACAATCTATTTTACAACCTCGTCTAAATTATTTGCAAACACATTCACAATTTTCAATTTCTTTTTTAACTCTTCAGCTCTATCAATGGTATATTGAGTACCATAATCATTTGTTGAATCTCTCTGAATAATCAACACACTATCTGAAAATTCAACATTTTTATCGGTTCTATAAAAATAGTCACCATTATCTAATTCTACCATTGGATACTTATTATCGATAGTTCCATCTTCACATTTTCTACCTTTTGAACAGAAACCGGTAAGAACAAAATAAATCGTATTGGTAATATACACAATGAATTCTTGATTATTAATCAATTGCTTTTTTTTATCTTTTGAAAACTCAAAGAATTCATCTTGAAAGATTCTGTTGACGCTAGTCTGGCCGCCAACACGAAATATAAGATTAAAAAACATCTTTAAATTGATAAAGTTTTAAAATTAAACATATAAGATTTTTATTAATAATGCGATATGTATAGCATTTTTGAATACATTTGAAATTCAGAAATAAGGTTTTTTTTGCATAGTTTTAAGAAAGTAAAACTTGTTATTAAATTAGATACCAATTTCCTATTCATAATTAAAATATTTAACAATATTAAAGAACTTTAGTTAACTATCAGTTTACAATAAATTAAAGTTATAGAATATTTAATGGTAATAAATTCAATAAAAATTTAATCAATCAAATAGTAATTTTTGGCAATATTGTTTAATTACTATAAAATAAACAAACAAAATGTATTCAAAAAAATCGACAACAAAATAAAATTTGCAGGTAATAAACGTAAAACAAGAGCAAAGACATTATTTGATAATTGGGATCTTTGCTATGAAAATGACCCTCTGATGCTATATTGATTTTGTGAATAAAAATTAAAATTGCTAGCCATCTAGTTATCCAATTTGAATAAACTTTTTTTATTTTGTAAATCTCAATAGTATCTACAAAATAAAAAAATTTCATTCAAATTGGATAGCTAGAAAGTTGGTAAATTTAATTGTTATTAACAAAGTCAATATAGCATCAGAGGGTCATTTTCATAGCAAAGATCCCAATTTATTTAATCAAAAATATATACAAAATAATGAGACTTCCAATAGGTAATTCTAAATCATCGCATTTAGTACAATACGAAAAATAACAGGCCTACCAAAAAATTAATTGCAATTAATTTTTGTTATACGTCATACAATTAAAATCAATTAAAATTACCATGAAATTAATTGAAACCCAATTAGTGATGAAATAATTGCAATTAAATTCAATTTTCAATATTTAAATAGCAAAAATTACATGAATTGTTACGTACAATCCGGCAATGAATGTAGCAATTAATTGACTCATTGTAACTGTGCTATCAATCAATTAATTGAGTTCAATTAATTGCCTACACAATAAATTATTCGGTAGGCCTGAAAAATAATTGTCTTTCATTTATTCTCTCTGAATATAAGCACCATTTATAACAAAAAAAAGATACTCAATTTCGGAACTATACGGTAATTTTGCTTGAAATTATAATGAATTTGCCTGGAATTTTGCCGAAATTATAAGCTTAATTTTGCTTGAAATTAAATTTTGATTTTTTTCTGGAGTATACAAAATTTTACTTGAATTTATAATTTGATTTTTTTTCTGGAGTATGCAATTTGATTTTGCTTTAGTGTAATAAAAAATTGATAAATAGATTAATACAAATTACTATATCTAACGCAATTTTACATATATACATATTGTTGTATTGTTAGACATACAACTTTATTTGTCAATGCTATTAAATTCTAATAAAGGTATTTCCACTAGGGTGTCCAGAATTCTGCAGTGCATAATTCTGCTCACTCTAAAAATATTTTTTTGTATTGTCTCCATAAGATAAACGTAATTTTAATCATTTTTTAAAAACTAAATACAATACAAAAAGATATTTTTAGAGCGAGCAGAATACCGCAGAATTCTGGACACTCTAATTTCCACATCCAATTTATCCTTGTAAATTATTACTATGAAATTATACAATACCACGATATTATATATAAGAATCACCAAATTCAAATAAAAAAATTAGTTCAATCAAAATTCATTCAGATCATTTACAAAGATGAATCCAACAAAAAGTACTCAAATTCTAACCGATAAAATTAAGCTTGACAATGAATTAAATCCTCATATTTCGATTGAGGATCAAATTGCTTGTAGTTTTAAAAATATTAAAGTATATGCTGTATCCGACTCTAAAAAAACAGCATTAAAAGACCTTATTGCCTAAATAAATTTGTTGCTGCTATTCTTTATACTTATAACTATCATAAATATTTACGTTTAAGTTCTGATGATGTTTGGCTTACAATTTCTCAAGGTGTTAGTCATTATATTAATTATAATCCTGAGAAATTTCGTGATAGATTCGTTCGACATGAAGGAAAGAAAAATATTACTGTTTATGCTAGTAATATTCTATCTAATAATTATGAAGGTAATTGGCCTGAAGTTGTAAATAGACTTGTTACAAAGATTGATAGTCATGTCAAAAAAATCGATTTAGTGGGTTTATTAAAATGCAATTTTTCGACAACTACCCCAACCTTCTTAACAGTTAGTCGTATTGTATTATTAGATGCTGTTAAAGCTTATTTTGATTATAAAGTTGATACTTTTTGTGGAATTCCAAAAGTTACACTCGAAAGAACCCTTGAAGATTGGAAAAAATTTCAAGAAAAGGTCATTAATTTAAGAGCATTAAATTTAGAATTAGATTTTTGGTTAGATCATCTTGAACCTGTCCTTTTAAATTTAGTTGCTACTTATCGTGATAAAATTGATCATGATTTTTGGGGTAGAATTATAACGATTGATGAAGTACATGGTTCTGGTAGTGGTACTTTTGTCTCTAGATGGTTAATGAACTTCTTTCCTTATAATCGAGCAGGAGATCTTTTAACAACTGATAGTGTAATAAAAATTAAAAATATTCCAGATGGAATTGTTGGTGTTCCATTTCTTTTAGATAAGTTAAAATTAAAATTTATGGCTAGATTTATTGGTGCTAATCAAGAAATTCTTGAAGGTTCTGATGGTGAATATGTTGTTTCTCCTGTGATTAGATGATCAATTATTGATAATCCAAATGATGAATATAATTCTGTCAATGTACGTTAGTATTACTAGTTGAAATAATATCAAATTTTACCCAGAATTTTGCTATTATTAAAAATTAATATTATGAATATTTGTACAAATATTAAAGCAATATTACCTTCACAATTTTTTTTAAATAAAATTAATTTTTTTATTATATAAAAAAATCGTGCGGGTCATAATTTCATAACTAAATTATAGTACTTTGCAAAAAGATGTGACCTCATGATTTTTGTGATGATGAACATAAAAAATTTCTAAGATTCTAAATTGTCTATTAATTCATATTTTCGATCAGTTATATTTATATTTATTTGAAATTGGTAAGATTCTTAAAAACTACAGAATCTTCAATTTTCACACAACTGCAGAGGTCACATCTTTTTGCAAAGCGTAATAATTATACGGAAGATCCAGAAAAGTTAAAAGCTGCAAATTGTTTTACAAATTCTTTATTAATTGATTTTAATTGAAATTTAAGTTATCAATAAACACAAATATTAATTTTAATAAACGGAACTCAATTTCAATTTTATAAATTTATTGATAAACGAAAAGATTCAAGAAAATTTACAAATTGAAGTAATTTAAGAAGTATGGAGATAAAATATAAAAATCTAAAAATTGAAACTAAGTGGTTACGAAGATCAAACAAAATGTTAAAAAAAAGAATTTTTTTTAATATCTAATTTTTTGTATAAAAAGTTCTTTAAGTTTTTTTTTTCCTTCAAATTTCATCAAAAATTCTGCATATATTATGAAAATCAAGAAACATGAAAAAAATTCGTTTGGTGATTGACTTATTATATGAAAATAATTTTTATGTGGAATCTTTAGAAAGATATTCAAATTATTCTACTGTTAAAGTTTCTTTCAAAAGATACAACTTTTTTCTTATTATCTGGTATAAAAAAATTTCCAACAAAGAGGATTATGAAGAGTTACATACTTGAAAGTTATACGTCTAATTACAATACTTCACATAATATTAAAATTAAAAAATATTGCAGTGATCATGTAATCGTATGTAAATCATTAGATGACAATGAATATGATAAAATAGAAGAATATAAAGAAGAAACTAATTTAGAACTTAAATATTATCATTTGAAATCAAATAGATTATTACAGATAATAGAATATTTTTCTTATCAATATGTGATAACTAAAAATCTTGATGTATTGAAAACAGAAACTGTTGTAGAAAAAATGTATGAAAGTTGCAAAAATATTACATCTTTTGAGTATCTGTTTCAAAATCATGTTGAGAAATATAAACAAACCCAAAAAAATACTATATCTACCATGAAATAATTCAATCTTAATATAACGATTTAACATTGTAAAAAAAGTTACAGTTTTAAATTTTTGTTTACATAAGTTAATTTATAATAAAACTCATTTTTTAGTTTAAGCTTTCTAAGTAATAATTATAACGTTGCAAAAAAAAGTTGTGTAATAATTAAAAGTTTTTTGAATAATATACCGCAAAAATTACCAGAAAAAAATTATTTTTATGCGAGGTGAATCGATTTTTAAAAATCAATAATTTACTCGTAATTTATCAATTTTGCCTCTATGCATAAAATCTTGGGGCATCTGTCTTTTGCCCGATGGTTAACCTTGATAAGCATGAAACAAAAACAATTGTTACTTACGCATTAATGTAATGCCAATATAATATGGTGAATTCTCGTATTATGTTAAGTATATAGTTACAACTCATTAATTTTCGCTTGAATTCTACAAATATATTAAATTTGTTCAATATTTACATCTTTACTTCAAAAGAAATATCTATTATGTTTCATGTTTCACTATTTTTTTATTTTTAAGTACCTCTCGATACACATGACAGAATACATATAAATGATTTTGATGTTGAATAAATCGAAGAAGTATATTGTTAATATTATCACAAAAATAGCTTTATTTCAGCTTAAACTTAAATTTAAATTCTGTTTATTTAAAACCGTATTGAATTTGATATCGATATTGGATAACTGATTTCCTTTTTTGTAATATCATTGTTATTATAAAATCTATCATCAATGCAAATAATTACTAACAATAAAGTTAAATACATCTACATGCAAATAGAATTTGCAGCTTGAATTTTACATGCTGTTTCGATTATTTGTAATTTATATGGATAATTTGATGGACAATTAAATGGGATAGGATAAATTTCGTGTATAGTTATGATTGTGTAAATGACTTTAAAATTAAATCGAAATTAGTTTCATCAAATGAGACTCAAATTTATTTTATATGAGAACTCACTTGCTAGACTAAACCACAGAATTAATAAGATTATAAAAATAGTTCTAGAAGTGTTTCAAATTGAGTATTAGTATTATGACTAAGAAAATTTAAATAGATTAAGCAAAGTAGTAAAATACCTAATGTTTTTTGCTTCATAACAGTAACAACAAAATACCGAAAGCAAACTAATTGCTAGAAATTAAAAATTGTAAATTTTTGTGCAAAAATATTTTAATAAAGAATTTGTAAATTTATTTACCTGCTATAAATAAAGTAAGTGCAATGTATCTAAAAATTAAGAATAAAAAAGTAAATAAGAATTTAAATAATTTTTGATTAAAATTTCTTGTCCTTACATATATTCAATTTCTTTATTATACTTAAGAACACCGCTAGTTTGATCAAAAAGGATGACTTTTGCCAACTCTATAATAAAGAATTTAAGTACTGAATTGTCAACGAAAAGACATCCCATTTATTAGATTATTAATTGTTACCAAGCGATGGACAAAGAAACATGAGAATAAAAATTGGAATATATAGTAATGCCAAACAAATAGTTCTTTTTACCCTTTCAGACATTTTTTAAATTTGACTTTATTTAATTGTCACCATATATACTATTTTAATTTTATTATACAATTAAAGTTTATTTTCATTGACTTAAAACAATGCGGTTTGCTGAATTCTGGATTCATTGTAAATAAATTCATTATTGATCAGTTATATCTTGTAATAAAATGCCAATTTTGTTAGAAAAATAGTTTCATTCACTTTGCATTTTGTGCACTTCATTAATTCATATTTGCATCTTGTGAAATATGGGTTATGTCAATAGAAAACAAGCAAATATTTTTTATTAAGTTTTTTTAAAACTTTAAACAACAATAACTTGACAAAAATTTTTTTAAATTAATTCTACAAGTTCATTAAATTTATTATTTTTAAAAAAACTTTTATTAAATTGGTAAAGTTTCATTATTCTTGTTTAAAGTTACTTATCATTTGTTAAATTACAATTGTATATTTTTGTTATATTATATTCTTTGATTTGATTGAATTAAAATTTCGAAGCTGAATTTATTTTTTTTGTACAATAAATTCGGATTTTAACAGTCTATTAAAAAAAAAAAGTTAATTAATTTATTGGATAACTGATTTCCTCTTTGCGTATATTTTCTTTGTTGTCGAGAATGCAAATTTTATATTGAATAATTTTAATTCTAAATAACTAAAAGATTGCCTCAATTAAATGCAATAAAAATTTAATTGAAGATTGAATTGATTTTCATTATAATGAAAAAAATTTAAATATATAAAAACCACTAGCCAGTTACTATTAAAATTTGATTAAATATTTAAACGTCCGTGATATAACCTTCTTTCCCAATAGCTTAGCTTTTCCTTGAAACATTGCAATCGGCGGCGCAGATCATGCTCAATAATAAAAAAAGGTCCACCTTAAATAATTATTGCATTCACGTGTAAAAAATATATGAATGATGAAAATATCAAATAACCTTTTACAATCAAGTATTCAATTTTTACCATTTCATATCCTTCTTCAATCTTAGATTTTATAATTCCAACTCTGAAGACATGTTCAAGGTCTAACTTCACATTTAAAATAAAATTTTTGTAATTGCATAAAAAAAACCGAGTGATTGCTGTACTGTAGGGTGTCCAGAATTCTGCGGTGCATAATTCTGCTTATCTAATAATATTTTTTTGTATTGTCTCCATAAGATAAACGTGACTTTAATCATTTTTTAAAAACTTAAATACAATACAAAAAGATATTTTTAGAGCGAGCAGAATTATGCACAGTACTGAATTAGGTCAAGTGTAATGTCAGAAAATTTTCAGAGGGATCTGGTAAAAAAAGACAGTTATCGCTTCTAAGCTAACACTTGTATCTTACAATATAACTGATATTCTTCATTACGTCAAAAATTTTTGTTGTTTCATATTTTTAAACTATCTATATTTTTTTCTTCTTACGACAAAAACCTTTGAAGTATCTTGTTTTGAAAATAGTGTTTTGAAATTATCGACGAAATCAAACTCGAAATTTGATCGATTTACAAATGGGTTAATCAGAAGCTGTCACATCTAACTCAGGAAGACCTTTAACTTCGATTTCTGTCTAGCTTGCCAAATACGGGCTATTCGGAACATGTACTATATATATATCAATTTTCCCTTGATTTATTAGCGTTAGAGCGAAAAGACTAACTTTATTTACTTTGCTTTTTTATACATTCAATTGAATCATTTACTCCCTTACACTCACTTATACTTATTTTATGCTTTCTTATTAATCATCCAACTCCCGCAATCACGACTCATTCTCCTACATTTCCTTTACAATCATCCCCGACGCAAGTATGTACATCACGTGGAACGTTCGCTCCATATTTTCGTTCGTTAACACTACCCTTCTCACTAACAACCCAACTACTTATTTCTTGTTCATGTAGTAAACTTTCTTCGCTCAACCATTTCGAAACTCAATACAAGGGCTGTTCCAGAACTATGCGACACTAATGCTAAGGTTAGAATTGTATTCACATGATCTTGCGGACCCATGGGTCCATGAGATCATGTGATATTGGTTGGATAAACTTTGGATGATGGTGAGATGACCTTAATGTTAACATTTTGATTGCCGTCAATAGAAATCAGGCAGATTGACAATTTAAAAAAAGTTAATACCTCAACTCTCGTAGTTCATATCTAAATGAATTTCAAAAATATTTTAAACTATTAAATTATTAAGAGATATGAGCTGTGAAGGTTACCAATCAAATTTCGAGTTTGATTTCGTCGATAATTTCAAAACACTATTTTCAAACAAGGTTTTTGTCGTAAGAAGAAAAAAATATAGATAGTTTAAAAATATGAAACAACAAAAATTTTTTGACATATAATTTTATATGTGCTGCAGCTTGCAGATCCCTTAATTAAATCATTACCGTTACCTGAAAATTTTCTTTTCCTAAATGAGACACAATAACAACCAGACACACATTTGAACTTATGAAGATCTCACCAAATTTCTATTGATACGTATCAATAGGCGATATCGATATGAATACGCGATATCGGTCGGAGGATATGTCACACAAACTGTATGTTATATAATTTTCGGCCCTCCGGTAAGAATTTTATTTGAAAAATAGGGTTTTTTTTTTAATGAGATTACATAAAAAAAAAATATATAGCATCATTAGTATAATTCGACCTGAAAATTGATTCCTAGGGGTTTTACGTTAAACAATTATGGTCTAAAAGATAATACAATTCATTTCTACTGGTTTAACGATGCCCCCTATTACTGTAGCACTCATAACTTTTGCTTATTTGGGTTGGTACACAGCAAAACCATGCTTAGAGAGATTTTAACCGAAATTGAGATTTTTATTGGAAAATGGCAACTATTAAGCAGCCGTGGATCAAATTATTAAATGATGAATAAAAACAAGAATGCAAAAGCAATAGTTCACATAAATTTTAATTATTTTGATTCGTTATTAATGCTGTTCACTCATTCTTATCTACTAATTAAAGCTACCGTGATATTTTTTTTTTATGTAATCTCATTAAAAAAAAAACCCTATTTTTCAAATAAAATTCTTACCGGAGGGCCGAAAATTATATAACATACAGTTTGTGTGACATATCCTCCGACCGATATCGCGTATTCATATCGATATCGCCTATTGATACGTATCAATAGAAATTTGGTGAGATCTTCATAAGTTCAAATGTGTGTCTGGTTGTTATTGTGTCTCATTTAGGAAAAGAAAATTTTCAGGTAACGGTAATGATTTAATTAAGGGATCTGCAAGCTGCAGCACATATAAAATTATATGTCAAAAAATTTTTGTTGTTTCATATTTTTAAACTATCTATATTTTTTTCTTCTTACGACAAAAACCTTGTTTGAAAATAGTGTTTTGAAATTATCGACGAAATCAAACTCGAAATTTGATTGGTAACCTTCACAGCTCATATCTCTTAATAATTTAATAGTTTAAAATATTTTTGAAATTCATTTAGATATGAACTACGAGAGTTGAGGTATTAACTTTTTTTAAATTGTCAATCTGCCTGATTTCTATTGACGGCAATCAAAATGTTAACATTAAGGTCATCTCACCATCATCCAAAGTTTATCCAACCAATATCACATGATCTCATGGACCCATGGGTCCGCAAGATCATGTGAATACAATTCTAACCTTAGCATTAGTGTCGCATAGTTCTGGAACAGCCCTTGTATTGAGTTTCGAAATGGTTGAGCGAAGAAAGTTTACTACATGAACAAGAAATAAGTAGTTGGGTTGTTAGTGAGAAGGGTAGTGTTAACGAACGAAAATATGGAGCGAACGTTCCACGTGATGTACATACTTGCGTCGGGGATGATTGTAAAGGAAATGTAGGAGAATGAGTCGTGATTGCGGGAGTTGGATGATTAATAAGAAAGCATAAAATAAGTATAAGTGAGTGTAAGGGAGTAAATGATTCAATTGAATGTATAAAAAAGCAAAGTAAATAAAGTTAGTCTTTTCGCTCTAACGCTAATAAATCAAGGGAAAATTGATATATATATAGTACATGTTCCGAATAGCCCGTATTTGGCAAGCTAGACAGAAATCGAAGTTAAAGGTCTTCCTGAGTTAGATGTGACAGCTTCTGATTAACCCATTTGTAAATCGATCAAATTTCGAGTTTGATTTCGTCGATAATTTCAAAACACTATTTTCAAAACAAGATACTTCAAAGGTTTTTGTCGTAAGAAGAAAAAAATATAGATAGTTTAAAAATATGAAACAACAAAAATTTTTGACGTAATGAAGAATATCAGTTATATTGTAAGATACAAGTGTTAGCTTAGAAGCGATAACTGTCTTTTTTTACCAGATCCCTCTGAAAATTTTCTGACATTACACTTGACCTAATTCAGTACTGTGCATAATTCTGCTCGCTCTAAAAATATCTTTTTGTATTGTATTTAAGTTTTTAAAAAATGATTAAAGTCACGTTTATCTTATGGAGACAATACAAAAAAATATTATTAGATAAGCAGAATTATGCACCGCAGAATTCTGGACACCCTACAGTACAGCAATCACTCGGTTTTTTTTATGCAATTACAAAAATTTTATTTTAAATGTGAAGTTAGACCTTGAACATGTCTTCAGAGTTGGAATTATAAAATCTAAGATTGAAGAAGGATATGAAATGGTAAAAATTGAATACTTGATTGTAAAAGGTTATTTGATATTTTCATCATTCATATATTTTTTACACGTGAATGCAATAATTATTTAAGGTGGACCTTTTTTTATTATTGAGCATGATCTGCGCCGCCGATTGCAATGTTTCAAGGAAAAGCTAAGCTATTGGGAAAGAAGGTTATATCACGGACGTTTAAATATTTAATCAAATTTTAATAGTAACTGGCTAGTGGTTTTTATATATTTAAATTTTTTTCATTATAATGAAAATCAATTCAATCTTCAATTAAATTTTTATTGCATTTAATTGAGGCAATCTTTTAGTTATTTAGAATTAAAATTATTCAATATAAAATTTGCATTCTCGACAACAAAGAAAATATACGCAAAGAGGAAATCAGTTATCCAATAAATTAATTAACTTTTTTTTTTTAATAGACTGTTAAAATCCGAATTTATTGTACAAAAAAAATAAATTCAGCTTCGAAATTTTAATTCAATCAAATCAAAGAATATAATATAACAAAAATATACAATTGTAATTTAACAAATGATAAGTAACTTTAAACAAGAATAATGAAACTTTACCAATTTAATAAAAGTTTTTTTAAAAATAATAAATTTAATGAACTTGTAGAATTAATTTAAAAAAATTTTTGTCAAGTTATTGTTGTTTAAAGTTTTAAAAAAACTTAATAAAAAATATTTGCTTGTTTTCTATTGACATAACCCATATTTCACAAGATGCAAATATGAATTAATGAAGTGCACAAAATGCAAAGTGAATGAAACTATTTTTCTAACAAAATTGGCATTTTATTACAAGATATAACTGATCAATAATGAATTTATTTACAATGAATCCAGAATTCAGCAAACCGCATTGTTTTAAGTCAATGAAAATAAACTTTAATTGTATAATAAAATTAAAATAGTATATATGGTGACAATTAAATAAAGTCAAATTTAAAAAATGTCTGAAAGGGTAAAAAGAACTATTTGTTTGGCATTACTATATATTCCAATTTTTATTCTCATGTTTCTTTGTCCATCGCTTGGTAACAATTAATAATCTAATAAATGGGATGTCTTTTCGTTGACAATTCAGTACTTAAATTCTTTATTATAGAGTTGGCAAAAGTCATCCTTTTTGATCAAACTAGCGGTGTTCTTAAGTATAATAAAGAAATTGAATATATGTAAGGACAAGAAATTTTAATCAAAAATTATTTAAATTCTTATTTACTTTTTTATTCTTAATTTTTAGATACATTGCACTTACTTTATTTATAGCAGGTAAATAAATTTACAAATTCTTTATTAAAATATTTTTGCACAAAAATTTACAATTTTTAATTTCTAGCAATTAGTTTGCTTTCGGTATTTTGTTGTTACTGTTATGAAGCAAAAAACATTAGGTATTTTACTACTTTGCTTAATCTATTTAAATTTTCTTAGTCATAATACTAATACTCAATTTGAAACACTTCTAGAACTATTTTTATAATCTTATTAATTCTGTGGTTTAGTCTAGCAAGTGAGTTCTCATATAAAATAAATTTGAGTCTCATTTGATGAAACTAATTTCGATTTAATTTTAAAGTCATTTACACAATCATAACTATACACGAAATTTATCCTATCCCATTTAATTGTCCATCAAATTATCCATATAAATTACAAATAATCGAAACAGCATGTAAAATTCAAGCTGCAAATTCTATTTGCATGTAGATGTATTTAACTTTATTGTTAGTAATTATTTGCATTGATGATAGATTTTATAATAACAATGATATTACAAAAAAGGAAATCAGTTATCCAATATCGATATCAAATTCAATACGGTTTTAAATAAACAGAATTTAAATTTAAGTTTAAGCTGAAATAAAGCTATTTTTGTGATAATATTAACAATATACTTCTTCGATTTATTCAACATCAAAATCATTTATATGTATTCTGTCATGTGTATCGAGAGGTACTTAAAAATAAAAAAATAGTGAAACATGAAACATAATAGATATTTCTTTTGAAGTAAAGATGTAAATATTGAACAAATTTAATATATTTGTAGAATTCAAGCGAAAATTAATGAGTTGTAACTATATACTTAACATAATACGAGAATTCACCATATTATATTGGCATTACATTAATGCGTAAGTAACAATTGTTTTTGTTTCATGCTTATCAAGGTTAACCATCGGGCAAAAGACAGATGCCCCAAGATTTTATGCATAGAGGCAAAATTGATAAATTACGAGTAAATTATTGATTTTTAAAAATCGATTCACCTCGCATAAAAATAATTTTTTTCTGGTAATTTTTGCGGTATATTATTCAAAAAACTTTTAATTATTACACAACTTTTTTTTGCAACGTTATAATTATTACTTAGAAAGCTTAAACTAAAAAATGAGTTTTATTATAAATTAACTTATGTAAACAAAAATTTAAAACTGTAACTTTTTTTACAATGTTAAATCGTTATATTAAGATTGAATTATTTCATGGTAGATATAGTATTTTTTTGGGTTTGTTTATATTTCTCAACATGATTTTGAAACAGATACTCAAAAGATGTAATATTTTTGCAACTTTCATACATTTTTTCTACAACAGTTTCTGTTTTCAATACATCAAGATTTTTAGTTATCACATATTGATAAGAAAAATATTCTATTATCTGTAATAATCTATTTGATTTCAAATGATAATATTTAAGTTCTAAATTAGTTTCTTCTTTATATTCTTCTATTTTATCATATTCATTGTCATCTAATGATTTACATACGATTACATGATCACTGCAATATTTTTTAATTTTAATATTATGTGAAGTATTGTAATTAGACGTATAACTTTCAAGTATGTAACTCTTCATAATCCTCTTTGTTGGAAATTTTTTTATACCAGATAATAAGAAAAAAGTTGTATCTTTTGAAAGAAACTTTAACAGTAGAATAATTTGAATATCTTTCTAAAGATTCCACATAAAAATTATTTTCATATAATAAGTCAATCACCAAACGAATTTTTTTCATGTTTCTTGATTTTCATAATATATGCAGAATTTTTGATGAAATTTGAAGGAAAAAAAAAACTTAAAGAACTTTTTATACAAAAAATTAGATATTAAAAAAAATTCTTTTTTTTAACATTTTGTTTGATCTTCGTAACCACTTAGTTTCAATTTTTAGATTTTTATATTTTATCTCCATACTTCTTAAATTACTTCAATTTGTAAATTTTCTTGAATCTTTTCGTTTATCAATAAATTTATAAAATTGAAATTGAGTTCCGTTTATTAAAATTAATATTTGTGTTTATTGATAACTTAAATTTCAATTAAAATCAATTAATAAAGAATTTGTAAAACAATTTGCAGCTTTTAACTTTTCTGGATCTTCCGTATAATTATTACGCTTTGCAAAAAGATGTGACCTCTGCAGTTGTGTGAAAATTGAAGATTCTGTAGTTTTTAAGAATCTTACCAATTTCAAATAAATATAAATATAACTGATCGAAAATATGAATTAATAGACAATTTAGAATCTTAGAAATTTTTTATGTTCATCATCACAAAAATCATGAGGTCACATCTTTTTGCAAAGTACTATAATTTAGTTATGAAATTATGACCCGCACGATTTTTTTATATAATAAAAAAATTAATTTTATTTAAAAAAAATTGTGAAGGTAATATTGCTTTAATATTTGTACAAATATTCATAATATTAATTTTTAATAATAGCAAAATTCTGGGTAAAATTTGATATTATTTCAACTAGTAATACTAACGTACATTGACAGAATTATATTCATCATTTGGATTATCAATAATTGATCATCTAATCACAGGAGAAACAACATATTCACCATCAGAACCTTCAAGAATTTCTTGATTAGCACCAATAAATCTAGCCATAAATTTTAATTTTAACTTATCTAAAAGAAATGGAACACCAACAATTCCATCTGGAATATTTTTAATTTTTATTACACTATCAGTTGTTAAAAGATCTCCTGCTCGATTATAAGGAAAGAAGTTCATTAACCATCTAGAGACAAAAGTACCACTACCAGAACCATGTACTTCATCAATCGTTATAATTCTACCCCAAAAATCATGATCAATTTTATCACGATAAGTAGCAACTAAATTTAAAAGGACAGGTTCAAGATGATCTAACCAAAAATCTAATTCTAAATTTAATGCTCTTAAATTAATGACCTTTTCTTGAAATTTTTTCCAATCTTCAAGGGTTCTTTCGAGTGTAACTTTTGGAATTCCACAAAAAGTATCAACTTTATAATCAAAATAAGCTTTAACAGCATCTAATAATACAATACGACTAACTGTTAAGAAGGTTGGGGTAGTTGTCGAAAAATTGCATTTTAATAAACCCACTAAATCGATTTTTTTGACATGACTATCAATCTTTGTAACAAGTCTATTTACAACTTCAGGCCAATTACCTTCATAATTATTAGATAGAATATTACTAGCATAAACAGTAATATTTTTCTTTCCTTCATGTCGAACGAATCTATCACGAAATTTCTCAGGATTATAATTAATATAATGACTAACACCTTGAGAAATTGTAAGCCAAACATCATCAGAACTTAAACGTAAATATTTATGATAGTTATAAGTATAAAGAATAGCAGCAACAAATTTATTTAGGCAATAAGGTCTTTTAATGCTGTTTTTTTAGAGTCGGATACAGCATATACTTTAATATTTTTAAAACTACAAGCAATTTGATCCTCAATCGAAATATGAGGATTTAATTCATTGTCAAGCTTAATTTTATCGGTTAGAATTTGAGTACTTTTTGTTGGATTCATCTTTGTAAATGATCTGAATGAATTTTGATTGAACTAATTTTTTTATTTGAATTTGGTGATTCTTATATATAATATCGTGGTATTGTATAATTTCATAGTAATAATTTACAAGGATAAATTGGATGTGGAAATTAGAGTGTCCAGAATTCTGCGGTATTCTGCTCGCTCTAAAAATATCTTTTTGTATTGTATTTAGTTTTTAAAAAATGATTAAAATTACGTTTATCTTATGGAGACAATACAAAAAAATATTTTTAGAGTGAGCAGAATTATGCACTGCAGAATTCTGGACACCCTAGTGGAAATACCTTTATTAGAATTTAATAGCATTGACAAATAAAGTTGTATGTCTAACAATACAACAATATGTATATATGTAAAATTGCGTTAGATATAGTAATTTGTATTAATCTATTTATCAATTTTTTATTACACTAAAGCAAAATCAAATTGCATACTCCAGAAAAAAAATCAAATTATAAATTCAAGTAAAATTTTGTATACTCCAGAAAAAAATCAAAATTTAATTTCAAGCAAAATTAAGCTTATAATTTCGGCAAAATTCCAGGCAAATTCATTATAATTTCAAGCAAAATTACCGTATAGTTCCGAAATTGAGTATCTTTTTTTTGTTATAAATGGTGCTTATATTCAGAGAGAATAAATGAAAGACAATTATTTTTCAGGCCTACCGAATAATTTATTGTGTAGGCAATTAATTGAACTCAATTAATTGATTGATAGCACAGTTACAATGAGTCAATTAATTGCTACATTCATTGCCGGATTGTACGTAACAATTCATGTAATTTTTGCTATTTAAATATTGAAAATTGAATTTAATTGCAATTATTTCATCACTAATTGGGTTTCAATTAATTTCATGGTAATTTTAATTGATTTTAATTGTATGACGTATAACAAAAATTAATTGCAATTAATTTTTTGGTAGGCCTGTTATTTTTCGTATTGTACTAAATGCGATGATTTAGAATTACCTATTGGAAGTCTCATTATTTTGTATATATTTTTGATTAAATAAATTGGGATCTTTGCTATGAAAATGACCCTCTGATGCTATATTGACTTTGTTAATAACAATTAAATTTACCAACTTTCTAGCTATCCAATTTGAATGAAATTTTTTTATTTTGTAGATACTATTGAGATTTACAAAATAAAAAAAGTTTATTCAAATTGGATAACTAGATGGCTAGCAATTTTAATTTTTATTCACAAAATCAATATAGCATCAGAGGGTCATTTTCATAGCAAAGATCCCAATTATCAAATAATGTCTTTGCTCTTGTTTTACGTTTATTACCTGCAAATTTTATTTTGTTGTCGATTTTTTTGAATACATTTTGTTTGTTTATTTTATAGTAATTAAACAATATTGCCAAAAATTACTATTTGATTGATTAAATTTTTATTGAATTTATTACCATTAAATATTCTATAACTTTAATTTATTGTAAACTGATAGTTAACTAAAGTTCTTTAATATTGTTAAATATTTTAATTATGAATAGGAAATTGGTATCTAATTTAATAACAAGTTTTACTTTCTTAAAACTATGCAAAAAAAACCTTATTTCTGAATTTCAAATGTATTCAAAAATGCTATACATATCGCATTATTAATAAAAATCTTATATGTTTAATTTTAAAACTTTATCAATTTAAAGATGTTTTTTAATCTTATATTTCGTGTTGGCGGCCAGACTAGCGTCAACAGAATCTTTCAAGATGAATTCTTTGAGTTTTCAAAAGATAAAAAAAAGCAATTGATTAATAATCAAGAATTCATTGTGTATATTACCAATACGATTTATTTTGTTCTTACCGGTTTCTGTTCAAAAGGTAGAAAATGTGAAGATGGAACTATCGATAATAAGTATCCAATGGTAGAATTAGATAATGGTGACTATTTTTATAGAACCGATAAAAATGTTGAATTTTCAGATAGTGTGTTGATTATTCAGAGAGATTCAACAAATGATTATGGTACTCAATATACCATTGATAGAGCTGAAGAGTTAAAAAAGAAATTGAAAATTGTGAATGTGTTTGCAAATAATTTAGACGAGGTTGTAAAATAGATTGTTAATAATAATATACATTCATTAAATATCTCTGGAGTGAGAAAAGTAATTTATTGGAAGCAGATCACCAAGTGAAAATAGCTTGCAAAAAGTTTTTGAATAATATTTATGATGAAATTCTTCAAAATAATGAATTTCTGGTTTATGATTCAATCAGGAGGTTTTATACTCTTGGTCCAGAAGGTTCTTTTTCGTATTTTACTGCACAAGAAATTTTTCAAAAAATGCGTGAGAAATGTGCTAATGTTGAAATGGTTCTTTTAAAGGAAAAGAGCAAATTAATTAAAATTCTACCAATAATAAGATCTGACAAGTGTCTGTTAGTTCCTACTAAAGTGAACGGAGTTAATATGTTCGAATACAATCATTTATTTGAAAGGTTTAAAGTTAAATTAGAAATTGAGAAACCTGTGAGGTATGCATTACTCTTGGTGCAAACTGATATTTCAGGAATAGAAGAATTG
>CAJVQC010000059.1:0-18641 GCA_910592285.1 Racocetra persica | reverse complement strand
TTAAAACATTTTTAATCAATTAAAAATCAAACAATCGAGATTTTTAAGATCGTGTTTTAAAACATTTGCCATCCCTAGTTTACAGTTCTTGAAGAAAGGTTGATAAGCGTTGATATAAAATTAAAGAATGTAACTTGAAATTTTGATCTTAAATTATGACAGAATCGTGTTTAGTTTCAAAGAGTTGCGCAAACTCATTAGTGAAATGCTCGAGTAATGATATTTGAATAAGTTTTAAATTGGATTGTGTATTAGTATTTGAATATGTATTTTTATGAGTGTAATCTACTGCATTTAATTAATTTTAACACCATTAAGATATCAGTTGTTTTATATTTGTTTTCTAGATATTTTCAAATTTATTTGACTTGTTATATTTCGATTTAATATTTTACGTATATTTTGTATTGTGCGTGAAATAAGCATGAGTGTGGATTTAAAGCTGAGTTGCGCGGATTGGAATTTGAATTGAAGATGCGTAAGGTCAAAATAGAAGGTTTGCGTTAAATTAAATTAATGATTGCTATAAATGATGCTAAGAAAAACAAAACCTCAAGACTCTTAAATTTATAACATGACGGACTAAATTTTTCGGATTTTTTAGGGTAAGTTTTAGATTTAAAAGGCGAAACCAAAGTCCTTGTGCATCGCTCATGTGATCGAAATATTTTGGCTTGTATTGAAGTTATTGTAACTTATATCGTATAGTTTCTACTCTAATTGCAGTAATAAATTTAATTAATCCATATAATTCGTTGCCGTAATTATATATAGTAAGTATTATAGCAAGTTAGGGCATTGGCATTAAATCCGTAACTTACTATATTACCTACTATAGTCACGGAAAGATACAACAATCATTGAGATGATTCTACTACATCACTATTTCCACCTCAACGACCAATTTTACAATGATACTTTATTTGTTGATATACAAGCATGCTAACATTCTGTTTTAGCGTTGCTTCGTTGACTTTTAAAATATTAACTAATTCCAAGTATTTAATCTATAAAGCAAAGTACAGTAATGAAATACGTGGTGTAATATTAATGGGATAAAAAAGAACTTAATTCTTATAATTTTTGATTAATTAGTGCTTTTCTTTTTTTCATGCCATATTTTGGCATGAAAAATTTGCGTATAGTGGATAAATATTTTTTATAGTTTAACTCGGCACGAAATACACAATAATAATCTTGGTTTGACGCATCTCAGAATCGAATCTCATTCTGACCCAACTCAATTTTAAATCTACGCCTCTTCGAATCTGACTCACGACATATTCATTGTGAACCGCAGAAAGGAAATTTCCATTAAAACTTATAAGGTTTTGTGTGGATTTGCATTACCAGAATTGTGTCAATAGCATATACGAATGATGCAAAGAGACAACTTTGAAATAATTTCTAACGTCTAGCCTGTATGGCAAAGACACGGAAAATTCTAAGCCTTGATTGAAATCCACAAACTTGTATATTGTACAATGCATTTTTTTATGTTTAGCATCATACTGCTTACTATATTTACCCAGTATTTCGTTATATATGAGCAGTGTCAAACATGTCATCTGCAATCTCGATAATTTTGATGCGTATATGCGAATTTCAACCGATACGAAACTTCTTATTAATATGACAAATTTTCATCGTGATTAAGCTCTGTCAATACAAATATGAAAAATGGACAAGCATTTCGTGATATATTGTCAAAATATTAGTATAGATAAGATTTCTGGACCCTTCTTTCATGGCATCCATTTATATCTTCTTCCATATCTAATAATATACCAATCTGACGGCAAGTTTTGAACTACTCTATATGAATTTACTATATTGCATTCTAATTCAGATATCATTACTACTTTAGAAATTGAAGCAAAAAAGAATGCAAAATTTTATTAAGATCTATATTTAAAGTTCAAGATAAGGATAAATGCATCAGATGTCATTACAAGTAGGTCTATATGTCTTTTATTGACTTTATTTACCGTAAATATCGAAATAGTGGGCATCTGTGTGCTATTTCAGGTACGCCTATGGGCGTTATTTCGAATATATAGACTGATTTTCTGAATGGGGATGTTAAATAGTCCACAAAAGACTAGTTCAGATTGGGTATGGGACCGAACTTTTTAGGCCTGTCCAAGACTAGTCCAGATAAAATTTAATAAAAGTGAATCGTGAATACTTTTGGCATTTCGCTTTCAAAACCATCTATATCCAGAGTTGGTAAATGGACCAATTTGACCAATTTGACCAATTTTTTAACTATTATTAAAAATTTTTTAGCTGTTAAGTTTTATTTAAATCAATTTTTATTTTATAGTTTGTATAATAAATTTAGAGAACTTTTAATGCCACTCCTATATAACCCTAACCGGCCTAAAATTCTGATAATTCTACAGATAGTATTTAGAAATAGTGTGAATTCATGTGATTAATTAGTTAGCAGTTAGGGTAAGCATTGTTTATAGAGTTTCCAGTAGGTTTAAAGGCCAATTAGAGCTATGTAGGGGGTGGCATTAATAAGTCTCTAAATTTAAATCTAGATAATATTAGTTTTTATTAAAATTTTATAATAATAGCTAAAAAATTGGTCAAATTGGTCCATTTGTCAACCATGACTATATCGTATGTTAAATCTAAGTTAGATCCTGACTTATTAAGAACCGGAGCTGGGTCGGACCAAACGAACTCTTTATCATCCCCATTTTTGAACCTGGTTTTTTTCAAAATACATAATAGTGGATGCGCGTTATTTCGGGACGCGCATTGAATCCGCATATGCTATTTTTAGGGGGCGCAATTTTCAAAATAATGCCCATCAATAAAGTACTTGTTATTAACGTGTCCCACAAATACTGTTCCCATGAGAACAGTATAATGGCTATAGGTGTTGTCAAACTAATATTTTATGTTCACAATAAAGAAAAAACAATATATGTCAGAAAATATATATCATAGTAGTGTTGAGGAATAAAGGCAAATTTTCTGCATAAAATTGTGTTGAAACGTCACTCAAATGAATGTAAATTAAAAATTGATATATGAGAGTTTTTATACCAATACTGATTAAAAACCATGTACATAAAATTTAATGCAAGTTTAATAAAGTATGTCTGCAAATGTGTTCTTAATACACTTTTATCGGTTCTTATTTTTTTTTACAATAGATCCTCAAACACCTTATTAGTTTTTTTTTCTATTTCTTTACTTCTAACTTGCAACTACTTTACATGTCGCGGCTGAAGCTGGAAACGACTGAAACTGGAAATTAAGACATCAATTTAAAAATATAAGCCCTACGAAGTCTATTTATATATTTTTGTTATCAAAACTAATCCTTAATCCTATGTTAACTATTAAAAAAAAGCTAAAAAATGCACCCCAAAAATTTTGGAAATTTCATATTAAAGTATTTACTGTAAAATTTTCAGATTTAGCCGTTTTCAGCTTCAGCCGCGACATTATATAATTATGTACTACTGTATTATCATTTTACTGTTTCCAAAAAATTTTTTAATAATGATCAGTAAAAAATTTATACTTTGCCAAATTATAATAAAGTCTTATGACACTAATTTTGACATTGTCCATAATACGTATTTTCCATGCATGTTGAAAAAATTGCACCATCACAAGTTATAAAAGTACTCCTATGTACATGATAACCATTTACTAATAAAATATATGACCCATATCCCTTATAATACTTAAGGTAAAGTAGGGTATTCTGGCGCACCTAAGCTGCGTTGTCAATTAAATTTTTACAAATTAATATTAATTTTTAAAATTTAGTGAAATAAAATAACTATCGATTTACTAACTAATTATAAAAAAAAAAAGGTTGAAATATGAGCTTTCAAAATCTACTCAAAAAATGTTATGTTTTTTTACATTTGGGGGTATTATGGCGCACTATGTATCACTATATGTTTTGTATTGTATTACTGCATCCGTCCTCTAGACATTACCCAAATGAGGAAAAATTAAAAGAAACTTAATATTGTCATAAGAAATATCGACTTTTACTTATATCTTGTGTTTTAGCAATTAGAATCCAAAAAATTTTTATATTATTTGATTCGTCTCAGTAAGACGAATCGAATGGTAATAAAATTTTTCGATTTTGTTCAGTGTATCTCGAGATATTTTAAAAAGACTCCAGTGCGCCACATTACCTCCCGCGCCAGAATACCCTACTTCACCTTATGTTTTAAGGCGGCATTCGTAATTTACATTAAACCAGTATTGTTATGCGGATTTTAAAAATAATACCAAAATAATGCCATATGGCATTACCTTCAAAGTTCCTATTTTACACAATACAGTACCGGTTAACGTAAATTACGGATGTCGCCTAAGGATTATTCATTCTCATAATTCCCTATATCTCCTAATTGCCTTTGCCCTACTACAATACAAAATAATACGCCCTGCACATATCGATATGGTACTTTCGGAGCAGTCGGTACATTTGGTACAGCAGATAGCCTGTGACATAACAATTAAAGATCTGCAAGTGTAACCAAGTTTCGTTTTCCTTTAAAATCACTCACTCACTGGACACATCCCGTATTTGATATCGATATATGACAAGACTCTCCAAATAGATTTGTCCACCATACTGGATTCTTGATAAATAAACCCAGAACAAGCAGTAAAATTGCTATTACGAAACCGCAGAAAGCAAACCAAGTATGAATGACCCCATCACAAAAGCCGAATAAATCTTTTTCTCCTCTTAGATGGCACAAATATGCCAAAGAATTATTAAAAGACCATATAGAACAGATAATCGTCATATATTTGCTTCGACAAAAATACCCTATTGGGGGTGTATAGTATGCAATAAATAGTGTAATCCAAGGTAAAACTATTAATATAAAAGTAGTTACTGAAACGGTAAAAAGTTTATGAGATTTAACGTTGTCATTTGGATCGACCACCATAATTATTTTGTCTTCTTCAGATTCTCCAGATTTAACGTTATCATTTAGATCGACCACCATGATTATTTTGTCTTCTTCAGATTCTCCAGATTCTTTGAATTCCAATTTTCTGGATTCTCCGAATTCACTGAATTCTACCTTAGGATCTCTGACTACCAAATTTCCTGAATATACTCGTCTCCAGAGCGCTGGAAGTGTCCAAGATAATAATAATGGTATATATGGCCAGTCCTCACAAGCAGTTGAACCTGTCGCTCTAGATATTCCCGATAAGATGCCAATCACAATGTAGTACATTGAAATTAACGGTGATAATCTTTCAAGAACTGATGCTTTTGCTGTGCACATATTTACGTATTCTTCTATAACCTTTTTATCTTCCAGTATCTTAGTGTGTATTCCGAACGGTCTGAGTTTGAGTTTTTTATTATTTTTTTTCTTAGTAAAGTAATCTGCCGGGAGCCAAAATAAACACCGAGATTCTTTACTGCCCCCTACAATGAGAGCGTAAAAAATCCCAATAAATGGGCACCCTAGGCAACGTATCATCCATACAAACTTTTCCGAAAATTTTTCCACAGGAGCCGCGCCTACAATCGCTATCGCCGGAAAACAACCTAGAACATATTGGGGTACCGGTTCCAACAACTTGTGCATGAATTGTGAAAGATCCATCATTTCTCTGGAATTTAAATTAAAAATCAGTTTAGATAGCAAACTCTACATAACCATATTGCTCTTTATTTGTGTGCTGCCAAGGAAAAGGGGCCACTTTAGACTTTATTAAAACTTTTTTGATAAAAAATATCTCAACAACTACTTAAAAAAAAAGTTTTTTTTTTATTTGAATTTTACAAATTTATAGAATTCCAATAAAAAAGGTCTTTAATAAATTTGATCAAGTAGTCATTAAGTTATCTTGATTAAAGAAATTTTAATAAAATCTAAAGCGGTCCTTTTCCATTGGCAGCCTCATGTATCCTAGGTGCCGTTCAAAAAATGCGTACTACTTTGATTGGCTAAAAACGACGAACAAAATTTAGGCCAAAATTATTCTAATGAAAATGTTACTAATGAACTCGCGGCTGCCCATTAAGTAAATATATATATATATATTCCTGAACTAATTTTACAATTGAGCAGGCCCCCACTCCTGAAAATTTCTATTTGGGGGTCAGTTAAACCAGTTGCGTTTAATAATTCTTGAAATCTACTGTAAAATTTTGCTTATGTTAAAGTTTGTTATTACATATTTATAATAATTGGTTTTAAAATGGATGTGCTTAAACCACTAACCTAACTGCATCAAGAAAGTAATCCTAACGCTCCTGTCTTTAACGTTCCCCATTTTTGGAATTAAAAAATTAATTCAGCCCAAAACTATGCACAATGCGGATCAAAGTTTTATCGATCACAGCCTGTCACGAATTTTTGAGCAGCACCTAGGTTTAATTTGCCAATTCATCGATTATGTTTATTTAGCCAGCATTATACAATGTGATAATTTAGAATGTTGTAAGTAAACTGTCACTTGAGTCAGGAAATTTTTAGCCCGGTTGCAGTTAAGAATTGTAATGGATGAGCATTCGATATATTTAAGAATCAATAATAATAAAGAAGTTTGAGATCGATTAATGTTGATTAAAAAATCTATATAAAATGTCGATGTAAACTAATAATGATATTGTTGTAAAACGATTATTATTTATATAATCAGTTAAAATCAATTAACCTTAAATCGATTTCAGGTATTCCTGTAGCTGGAAATACATTACCATCATGTTTAAAAATTCCCTGATATGGGGGACGTCTAAAGCGGGGCAACTCATATTTCTTAATAATTTTCTCAATTAACTTTAGGGTTAGGGTCATCTTATATTAAGGCTAGGTTAGGTTTTAGGTTGTTATATATAAACAAAATTGCCTTCCCGGCATTTTTACTTAACCTACCCGAGGTAGGTTTAGACTGCCGTTTTTTCTATTTTTTAGCTTCGCCGACGATCATCAAAATTCTATAATTTGATTGGCTGTGATCACGTGAATTTGCTCTCTTTAGACGACCCCCTGATATGGCATAATGTCGGCTAAATGAGCTCTTGGTAAAAGATATTGTACATGCTTAATTTATTACCTATGACCAATTAAATTCCTGAAAATTCTGGCTTAGCCTCAGTTAACGATTCAGAGTTACAAGAAAAAGTGTTAACAATTAAGAAGAAAAAAAATGTGTAATGGTAACCGATGTGCCACAACAAAAAGGAAATATAATAGCTCGAAATCCGTTTATTTGATGATAGCTAACAAAAAGTGACTGCTTTTATATAATTTATTATTTATGCCGCTTCTGCTCACTGAACAATTTGAAGTTCAAATTCATTGATATTTCACATTCAATATTTCTTTCGATTATCATGCACCTAAGCATACAGCATGCAGTGGTATTTGAAAATAAAGTTGATATGTTTAAATTAATTACGTAAATGTCTATGTCAAGTTTCTTGTAGAGTTTCAATTAAAAACCATACATATTTCTGGTACATTTACTTTTTTTTTTCTCACATCATTGATTGAATTTCTTAATTAAGGGATGATAACAACTGTTATCAATAAATTTTTGTTCTTATGATCTTTTTATCATTTGACCATTTATGTAATTAACGTTAAGCTACTATTAGAAAATAAAATTAATATGTTTAAATTAATTACGTAAATGTCTATATCAAGTTTCTTGTAGATTTTCAATTAAAAACCGTACATATTTCTGGTACATTTACATTTTTTTTTTTCTCACATCATTGATTGAATTTCTTAATTAAGGGATGATAACAACTGCTATCAATAAATTGTTGTTCTTATGATCTTTTTATCATCTGTCCATATATGTAATTAACGTTAAGCTATTACTAAACAATGGTAAAATATTTACTTTTTACATCTTAGATGATTTTCCACTAAAATGACCGTCTCAATGAGGCGATCTAATGAGCCCAAAAAATGGGGGATCTAAGGCCTTGTAGCAACGTAATTCCGTGTCACCTACACAAAAAAACCAGTTTATGATGTCGAGGTTTCAATATTCAAACTCCGCTTTTAATTAGTAATTCATGCGCATGGGAATTTTTCGGAATTGCTTATTAGTTTTCGGAATATTTCGGAATCTATTAAAAATTTTCTTGGTATTAAGATATACAGTCTATACTGTCTAATTGCATATCATCCGTCAGAGACTTTTTTATGCATATAGACAGTATATGCATTTAAGTCATAGTAACCATTTTGGTGTTAATAATAAATAGCCAAAATTTTTTATGCACTTAGAGAGTATATGCAATTATACAGTATGCATTTAGACAGTATCTACTGTATATAAAAATCGGTATCGACCGGGCAGGGTTGGCAATGGAGCCAATGGAGCTCAATGGTTGTGCGAATGGAGCTCAAAAAATTAGTATCCATTGGCTCCATTCAGAGCTCCATTGGTTCTATTCACAACTCCATTGGGCTTCATTGAACTCCATTGCCAACCCTGCGACCGGGGTAAAATCGCCACTCAGAAAGTTTCAACATCACGTGACAAATTTGTCGCGTACCAAAAATTCATGTAACTTGAACAAAATAAAATCATAATGTGAAACTTTTCATTTTGTAACAAAATAAAAAGTTTTTACAGATTAACTGATAGCTGCGAGCAAACCAGGAACAGAAACCTAAAAAAGAAAACAGTTAATTATAAACTTGATTGCTCGATAAAATCTTATTTATGAATTTGCTTCTAACCGAGTCTACCGATCAATTGATTACTTTTCACTTTCAAATCAATCAATGTGCATTTATTTACAATGAATTTTAGTATCGATATACGATATAACTGTCAAGTAATTATCTAAGTGTACAATATTGGTAAATGAAGAAAAATATCGAATTCGATTTTTTTTGTTGAAGTTAATGTCACTCTCATGTGTTGCTACTGTATGAGTAACATTAACTCTGATAAAAAGAACTTTCTGTTGTATCATTATTGTTCCACCTCTACAGTAAATATCTATGAGCATGAATAGATTATTTAGTTGATCTTTAATACTCAAATAATAAAATAATCTTATCGTACAGTAGACTAATTTAATATAAATTAAATGAAATGATTAGTATATCTTAAGTACTTCGATTATACTGTAAATTATTATAATATTTGGACAACCGATTATTAATCCGCAGTTTAAATAAAAAGAAATTAAATAAGAAATGAATAGATCATAAGTACATTGTTACGCAAAATAATGTAATCAGGTAATAATTAGACTTTCGGCTGTGTAACTTATAATAGCTAGCTCATAATTAAGTAATAATCGAAGCGATTATTATAGTACACTTTGTCGATCATTACGACTTTTATCGTATTAGCTTATACTTTGCATCAGGCAGGATAGTCAATGTGAGTCTAATTACTTGTATATAAAGATAGATATTTCTTGTAAATAGTCTTAGAGACTTTTAGTTAGGTTTTTAGTGGATCTTTGGAATAGTACTCTGGGTAGTACTTCTTGGGTTTGGAAGAAATAGTTAGTCAGTTGAAGTTTTTGGTTACTTTTAGTGTCTTGTATAAATACAATAAATACTTGGCTCCTTCTCTTTAATGCTTGCGACCCTAAGCTAAATTGGCTACGTGAATATAAAGTCTCTCCCCTGGTCGTAACAACATCAATACTAATTAATAAATAATCATTCAAATTTGCACTTACAGGCTATGCTAACGTGAATTAGAATAAATTAAGGAATATCCGAACTTCGATCGTATAAATTTTATATGAACAAAGTCTGTTTTCCCTCGGTGTCATTTATACAAAAAAATTAAACGTGTTAGCTTATCTTTGAATAACCGATTGATATAGCGATTAAATCAATACAAAAAAAAATTGAATGTAAACGAGTTAAGTGTTAGCTTATCTTTGAAATTTTCGATTGATCAACAAAGAAATTGAATAAGAAATCAATAATTCATTTTAATTTATCTGCATTGATTAAAATCAATACGAATAAATAAGATACGTTAATGGCAATAATACAACCTTAATAGCTTATCACTACACTTATTGAGATAATTGGAGAAACACTTATGCATCAATCAGGTTGTGGACATTAACGCCATATCTAGAGGTGGGACACTGCGCAGGCGAAATATTTCGGAATTTATCAATTCTGGCCCGCATTAGCAGTAAATTACCATATTGCAGGCCTGCGCAGTAGGTTGAAAAAATCCTCGATTTTTCCATCCCTAGTAATATCTACGAAACGTAATCCTTCTTTTAGAGTTCTTGATTTTTCATATGTTAAAACCGGTTTCCAAACTCTAATCTGTGATTATCATTTCATCAACCCAGTAAAAAATCCTATAAAGAAAAATAAAAAATACCAAAGATCCTGTGAAAAGATATGCAAATTTGAATCGGGTCACTAATATTTATGTCTGAAAATCATGTTTTGCTATCATTTGTCACAACATTTGAATATAAGGATTTTAAAACTTAATTGTGAAAAGATCATGAGAAAAGCAGTAAATATGGATTCAGGTGTGAATCAAATCATGCACAGAGTTGCCTGTGTACAGAAGAGAGGATTACATATGCCCTGTGAAGGTGCTACGTGTGAAGTTCCTGATATGCATTCACATCCCTACTTTGCCACATATATCATCCAATAAAATGCAGGATTTTGCGGACACACACAACTTAATTTGCGATATACCATACCCTTCGTGAAATTTTCAATATCGCTCTGTTCTTGAAATATCGTTGTTACGTTCCTAGTTTTGGTGCGACAATGTCGCACAGCTACTTTATTTATTAATTAATTTGAAACGATTTTAAGTTTCAACACTAGCGGCATCTAAAAAATACATATTGATTTTTAAGGAAAAGTTTAAAGAAATTTTTATAACCACAAAGTAAGATCTGTAGACTAATGGATGTTATACTAAAGAATTGGAATTTGACAAGAAATCTTTGGAATTGTACTTTTTGTGCGACAATTTTTAAAAAATTGAATTTAAGGATTGACGTGTATTTAATTGGATGCACGTGATCTTGGGTCCCGTGGGACCGCCAACGATAATGGAGACGATCGACGTAATGATTAGTAATAAGGTTGTTTGTCAATGAGGCTATATAAGAGTCTATTGTTGTTTAATAGTCTATTAGTAATACTACTATACAGAAACTTGTAAAAAATTGATATTAGGTTTATAATTAGCAAATTATGTTTTAAAAATGTAGTTAAAGTATTTTTTTTAGAAAATTAGTTTATTATAGATTTATAACTAGTAGTTATAATGTTATAATAATGTTTTTCTAAAAAAAACATTATTAAAACATTATGATTATTAGTTAATAACTAGTTAAAAACTAGTTATTTACTAGTAATTATAATGTTATAATAATGTTTTTAAAAAAATATTATTATAACATTATAATTACTAGTTAATAACTAGTTTTTAACTAGTTATTAACTAATAATCATAATGTTTTAATAATATTTTTTTAGAAAAACATTATTATAATATTATAACTACTAGTTATAAACCTATAATAAACTAGTTTTCTAAAAAAAATATTTTAACTATATTTTGAAAACATAATTTGCTTGTTATAAACCTAATATCAATTTTTTACAAGTTTCTGTAAAGTAATTTGTAGTTAATAGAAAATCAATGATGTAAGCACACATAATAATTGAATAAATATGAGGTTCGATCTGGCAATCGAATCTCAACTTTTATTGTTTTTAGATAAAAACTGAAAAAGCCTGACTTGTAACATGGTGGTGCCTTAGAGATTGAAAGGTAAAAGCTATTGCTAAGTGAAGGGCAATGAGTAGAAACTAGAACAAATGAAGTAAAAAAGCGAGTGTGTAATAAAATATAACAATACATTTGGGTGAGAATTTAAAGTTATATACACTTTAATTAATCCCATGACATGGAAGAACCTGGGCAAGACAAAAGTCTTCTCTTATTGAAGTTGTTGTAGCAACAAAAGCTGTTAGACAAAAGCCATAAGACAAAAGATGTAAGACCAAAAGCTGTGAAACCAAAATCAGTAAATCAGGGTTGAATAAAATCATAATAAACAATAGTGGTATTATTATGAGAAACAAAATTAATAAGGTACAGATATCAGTGTTAAAGAAATAAAGACATTAGTATAGAGTGGAGAAAAGAAATAATGAACAATAGGAAGTAAAGATCAAACTATACCTATATATCATGGTGCCGAAGTTGATAACATAGAGAACTTTCTCTTTGGCTTTAAAGGCTATGGAAAAGCAAAAAATATGATAATGATACCCTATGTCTAATAGTATATATACACATGCTAAAAAGCATAAGAATGTGGGCTAGGGACCTAATACAAACCAAGAAAACTTGGGCAGATCTGAAAAAGACCATCATTGATAAGATTAAGGCTGAAAATAAAACTGAAGCAAAGATCAATCGATTGAAGTGCCTAAAACAAGATGATAAAGAGTCAGTAAGAGAATATATTAACTGTTATGAAGCCTATGCTGAAACTGTAAAGAATTAACTAAGAAATGATGAGAAGTGTGATTGGTACATATGTGGACTAAAAAACTATATCAAACAAAGGTGGAGAATTGTTATTCTAAAAACATGATAAAGCCAAAAAGAAGGTATTAAGAATGGAGAATTATAGAAGAAACAAAGATATTAACCAACAAAAGGATATAATTATATTAGAAGAAACTCTACAATCAGGCAAATCAGATGTTGACATTAACAGCATTGTGAACAGAATTGCAGTGCTAAGCATCAATCGTATTGAATGTAATGACAAGCTGAGTCATAGTGAAGTTGAAGCAATGATCTGGGATACCATAACAAAAAATATAAAAAATCTGAACAAAAAATATACTCAACAAAGAACTAACAAACCACGAACATGTTACCTGTATGAACAAGAGGGCCAAATCATAAAAAACTGTCCTAACCAAATTAAAAGTAATGACAAACCTAATGCGAGTATAAGGTTTAATAATGCTAATTTACGCTTTGTAGAATTTAGTAAAAAGAATGATGAAAATGATAGGAAATACTTGAAGATAGAATTGTTAGATGAAGAGGAGGCTAGTGATGTAAGGGCATTTGGCAAAAGAAAAAGAAGCAATAATGTAATTAAAACAATAGAACTATTAGTAAAAAAGAGAAAAATTCATAAGTTGAGACCAGTAAATAAAAAGCTGAAGTCACATGAAAATATGATTTATGTACCTTTCGCCAAACTTTTCGATAAGCTTGACATACTAAAGAAACTATCTGGTATAGAAGTTATGCTTATATTTGAACAACTATTTAAGTAGTTACTCAAAGCATGCTCAGAGATAATGGAAGCTTTAACACAACAAAAAAGAGATAATATTAATGATCAGCATGCTAGAATTAGGATTGTGTATAGTATTTTATATGATAACCAACCAAAGTTGAATAAGATCATACCTGTATAGATGGTTAAGATAAATGGAGACTCAGTGAAAGCCCTGATCGACCCTGGTTTATGAATAAACCTTATGTTGAAAAGTTATACTAAGAAAAAAGGTTTGAAATAGAATCAAGCACATGCTAGAGGTCAAATAGCCAACAATCAAATCAGTCAATTTGCAGATTATATCCCTAATATAGAAGTTTATATGGAAGACATTGTAGTAAATCAAGGCTTCTATGTAATAGAAACTGCCAGCTTTAACATTTTGTTGGGTATACTATAGAATACAAGAGCACAATATAGCCTAGATTTTAAAGGTACAGAGTATTGCTTACCATCTTTTCTCTCATATGATCAACATCTTTTGTAGCATTAACCATTTCTAGAAGTTGGGTGAGAGAAATCCAAGCTAATAATTATGAAGATGATATGGGTAGTGGTAATGAAAGTGACTATGATGATGATGTGGATAATATAATAGCAGTAAGAAGTATAGTAGTAGAAGATCTATATGAGGAAAACAAAAATCATTAGCCATTAGATATTTTGGACAATTAAAAAATAAGGACAGTTTAGTGATATTAAAAATTAAACCTGTCAAATCTTAGAGTTTAGACAGATTCACCTTTTGTGATAGAGTAAAATATTGGGATGCCAACGACAAAAAAGATAATAGAACTATTGAAGGTTAGAATGTTCTTATAGTGTTAAGATTAATGATAGAAAATAGTGCTCTAATCAATCTGAGATCTAAGGTTCAAAGTGAACCAATTAGGAGTATTATTATTAATCGATTGATGAATAAAATAGGAGACATATTCATATATAATCTGAAAGACATTAGCAAAATAAACCTGGTGAAATACAAGGTCAGAACTGGCGATATCATTGTATCAGCTATGAAATTGAGGCCAATTAAGATAAATAATCCTAAAATAAGACTTTTATTCAAAGATCATTTAAGAGAAATGGTCAAGTGTGATCTCCTAAAAAAAGGATCCAATAAATATGCTTATCATTGTTTTCCAGTACAAAAGAAGGATAGGAAACTGATAAAATTAGGGCTATTAGCAATATGAAGCCCTTCAACAAGTATATAATCAAAGAAAGTTATCCTTTGCTGATCATTCGAGACATTCTAAAGCAAGCAGCTAGCTACAATTGGTATTTGTCAGTTGATATATTTAAAGAATATTGGCAAATAAGTATCAAGGAAAAGGACTGTGATAAGGTGGCTGTAGCTATTTTCTTGAAGTCTTACAATATACAGTTATGTGTATAGGCTTGAAAAATGCAAGTGAAACCTTTCAAAGGTTAATAGATTGATTGTTGGACAATAAATGATAGAGAAATATAGCTACTGCATATCAAGATGATATTGGAATTTGGATCAATGGAACTATAGAAGAGTATCTGGAAATATTCATACAATTGGCTGAAGTTTTTAAAAGAGCAGGATTAACTTTTGTAGCGAAAAAGTGCTTTATTCTATATAATGAACTTGAAATGTATAGGTATGTAGTAAGTAAAGAGAGAACTAAGGTAAATCCCAAAAAAGTAGAAAAGATTCGAAGTTGGACAGTACTCTATAATATTAATAAAGTAAGATTATTCTATAGTACATTGAACTATTATCAACGATTCGTTAAAAAATTTAGTAAAATAGCTAAGCCATTGATGATCTGATCAAGCAAGCTACCAAGTTTTACTAAAGTCTAAAGAGAATGAAGTATTTGAGTTATTAAAAGAAAGATTAAGTAAAGAAATCATACTGAAAGTGCCTAATTGGCAAGCAGCCAAAGAAGGTCAGAAGCTATATCAAATGTATACTGATGCTTGTGAATTTTCTGTTGGTGTTGTTCTTGAACAAGAGAATGATGATGGTCAGTTGAGACTCATGTTATTCGATTCAATAAATATGAGTTACACTATACTGTTATTGAAAAGAAGTGCTTAGCGATTGTGTTTGGATGTTATATAAATGAACGTTATATAGGTGGCACTGTATTTGACATATAGGTAGATCATCAGGCACTTGAATAGTTGTTCAACAAGATAGAATTAAAGAGAAGGTTGATGAGGTAGGTCCTGCTGCTGCAAATGTTTGAAGTGCAATACGAAACCAGAATAAGAAGTTCCTGATTTTGAGTTTAGTATAAATCAGACAAAAAATATAGTAATGCTGATAGAATATCATGCTATTCTAACTCTTCTAGTCAAGATAAAAAGACCAATGAGGGCTTTGTTGAAGAACTCCTGTATAAAGTGGGCTTTGAAGATCAAAACATCTATCATTTGTTTTTGATAAAACATTATTTACAGAATTTGAACTAAGAACCTCATGTGAAAACATGTGATCTACTCTGTCTAAAAAGGAAAATAAAATGATATTGCATAATTGAAGACAACCTATACCTACAGTCAAAAAAAGGGGTCCTACCCAAACAAGTAATTATAGAAAATCAAGACAAATATGAAATAGTAAAGGTCTGTCACGAAGGTTTGGCTAATGAAAGTGGATATCGAAAGATTAATAGAACTTTAACATTAGTTAAAATGAGGTATTTGTGGAGATCAAGTAATATGTATAATGATGTTAAAAGATTGTGTCAAGTTGTGAACAATGTTAAAAGCATACTCTGAAACTCTTACCAGAACCGTTACATATAACTGCGACAAGCTGGATTTTATAAGGTTTTTATAAACTGTGTAGGATCTTTGCTCTGAACTATAGAAAATATGAACATGTTGTATTGGTGATTGAAGACCTAACAGGTTATGTGAAAAGAAAGATATTAGTAAAAAAGACCGCTAAAAATATAGCCTAATTTATTTAGAAAAAGATAATTTTGCGGCTAAAATATAGTATAGGTTACCACTTTTTACCAGCATTATACCAAATTTTGGCTGAAATTATACCAATTTTTGGCCAGAATTATCACAGGAGAACCTATGTGCGTATATATATAATACTATTATATACCCTTTTTTTATACAATTTTTAGGATATATACCCTATTTTTTAGAGTATATACCCTATTTTTTGGAGTATATGCCCTATTTTTTAAAGTATATATCTATTTTAGAGTATATTTTATGTCATATAACCTCTATTTTTAGAGTTTAGGGTACTTTTTGTATAATTTAGGCTAGATGGGGTCTTATAGGGTATGCATCCTATTTTTTAGAGTATATACCCCAATTTTTAGGATATATACTCTAAATTTTAGGGTAGGAGTAAGCTATACTATATTTGAGCCAATTTTGTGATATGGCTGCTTCACCACTCTAGTATCGGATAGAAGAACTAAGTTCAAAAATACAAAATGGAAGAACTGTCATCATGATTGAATATAGATCAATATTTTGTTGCTAGTTACTATTCTGAGACGAATTGTTGTACCAAATGTGTAGTCCAAAAGTTTACTAGAATAATTTGAAAATTGTGTGCTGAACAACAAAATCAGTAGTATAAGTATGTATGTAGTGCGATTTGGTCTATGAATACAACCATTAGTAACTTGGGTTACTCTTCATTTCATTTGGCTTATGGAAAGGACACAATAATACCTATCGAATTAGTGATAGAAAGTTACTATGTATATGTACGTGTCAAGAAGCCAATAGATGATTGATCAGCTACTCAAATACTGAACCCTGCAAATAAAAGGTCTAGTTGGGGATCTGAAAAATATACAAATAAATTGTGACGAATTAAAATAGCAGTAAAAAAAGTTTCATAATCATTGGGCCCAGTAAAGAAAACTGATTGATGTTGGTGATCTGGTATTGGTCTATGATTTGATCTTGGAGACGTGTTCTAGAAAATTGCACTATCGATGAGTTGGCCCCTATAGAGTAATGAAAGTTGGAAAGTTTGGTCAATTTTATCTAAAAGAAGTCAATAAATCAAAGTTGAGAGATCTGATTACAAGAAATCGAGTCAAGAAATTGAAATTGAATAACTATGAACCAGGGTGCAAAGAAGAAATAGGTGAGAATCGAGTGAGTTAGGTGGATGATAAACAATTAACCAATGAGGAATATGTTTCTTCAGAGAATAACTTATCAGATCTTTTACAAAAATAAATAAAAAAAAAAGAAAAAAAATATAAATATGTTTATAGTAATTTAGTGTATGTAAGAAATGCTTTATTATAGACTATTTTAGTATTTGATATTTGGTAGTAACTAATTAGAAATGCTAAAAGTTGGATTTCATGGGTCAGATTTCAGGACAAATTCCCAGGGATCTAGCTTGTGACGTGTATTTAATTGGATGTATGTAATTTTAGGTTTCATAGGAATGCCAACGATAATAAAGATGATCGATATAATGATTAATAATAAGGTTATTAGTCAATGAGGCTATATAAAAGTCTATTATTGTTTAATAGTCTATTAGTAATACTAATTTGTAGTTAATAAAAAATTGATGATATAAGCGTATATGATAATTAAATAAATATAAGGTTTGATCTGGCAATCAAATCTCAACTTCTATTGTTCTTAGATAAAACTAAAAAAGCCTGACTTGTAATGTAGTGGTGCCTTAGATTGGAAGGTAAAAGCTATTGCTAAGTGAAGGGGCAAGAAGTGGAAACTAGAACAAATGAAGTAAAGAAGCGAGTATGTAAAAAAATATAACAATATATTTGGGCAAGAATTTAAAGTTATATACACTTTAATTAATCTTACTACAAGGATTTCCATGTGATTGGCAATTATCTGCTGATCACAGTAATTTGAAATGTATAATAATGTATACAGATACTATTACTACCAAAGTTTAAATAACTTGGATCATCTACATTAATAAAAAGTATTTTAAGTATCATTATCTAGTGAGTATTAGTGTCACCAAGCCTGTTTCTGAACAAATATATATTTATTTTTCTACAACTATTATTGCTTTGCTATTTCTTAATATTTATGATATGTTTTATTTCTAAACCTTGTTTTAAAATATATATTACCAGCTAGTTTGAAGAAAGAACACAATACAATATCAAATATGACATTTTGACCAATAGCAGTATAGTATTTCAGCATAATGATATTGTGACATTATATTATTATAACACGCAGCAATTAGGCAAAAAATACAATATGTATCATATATCGAGAAATTTTTTTTACAGAAATTAATCGATATATAGCATTTAATCGATATATATCATTTGCAAATTAATGATAT
>CAJVQC010000058.1:0-18665 GCA_910592285.1 Racocetra persica | reverse complement strand
CCAAATTTATCAAAACCCTAAAAATAAAGTTAAATAACTTGCTAATTATGCAAGTATATAATCTAAAAATGATATGACATAATCATCAAGAGATAAGGTTTCATATAGTCAAGTCAAGGACAAAAGTTAATTAGTAAGTTTTTGAGTTATAAGCCAAGTTCTTAGGTGTGAAAATATTTTTATCACCCACCTGTATCTTTGTCTCTTCTCGTCCAATAAAATTTCTTTTAAAAATTAATAATTTTTAATCACAACAATTGGTTTCTATATTTGTTTTTTATAGTATTTTGCTAGTCGATCACTATTATACAGTATATAATACTTTTGTAGTATTTTTCTATCTAACATTTGTAGTCTATAGACTTTATTATTTAGTTTTGCTTGAATAATGTAGGGTCTTTTTCTTTTGTCTTCAAATTTAGCTGATTGATTTTTTTAAAGCCTTCAATTGTATCTAAACTTTTTACTAATTTTGAATTCTTTTGGTCTAATTTTGGTATCAAAATATTCTTTGTTTCTTTTGTGATTTTTCTGTACTAATTCAAGCTTCTTCTTGTATTTGAAGTAGCTTTTCTATTAAATCATAAGCTTGTTGTAATATACTATCCTGTAAGTCTATTTCTGTATCTAAGTCTAGTAGTAGTTTAGTAGAGAATATAGTTTTGATAGATAGAGTAGCTTGTCTTCTATAAACAAACTAGAAAGATATATAACTAGTGATAGTATATCTCTTAATTTAATATGCCAAAAGAATAGCTAATATATAGATATTCCAATCTTTGTCTATTTGTTTTACTTTGGCAAGCAATTTACAAAGTGATTTATTTAGTTGTTCAAACATTCTATTAGTTTGAAGGTGGTATAGTAAAGAAAACTTGTGCTTAATAAGGAACTTTTTATATAATATTTGAATAGTTATGCTAATAAAGTTTTTTCTTAATCAGATAAGATTATTTTAGAGATTCCATATCTACAGATAATTTCTTCAAAGATAAATTTTGCTAAGATTTTAGCTTCAGTATCTGGTACAGTATAGGCTTTTAACTATCAAGTTAGATAATCTGTTGCTACAATAATATAGCGATTGTTTTGGTCTGTGATTAATAATAGTTCAACTAGATCAATTTTAATTTGTTCAAAGACTTATTTAACTTGAATTGGATATAAAAGTTCTTTTCTTCTTTTTTGTCTTTTTTGATAGTTTTTATACATCTGTATATATTCTTTAATATCTTAGTATATTTAGTTTTAATAATATCATTTAGCTATTTTATAATATATTGTATCTGTTTTTAAATATCCAGCAGTAGAATGTTTATATATTATATAGAGGACTGGTTTTATTTTTGTTTATTTAATAACTTGTAAAAGTTTATCTAGATCTTTTTTATTTTTTTTATAAAATAAATAGTGTCTAATCTCAAAATATCAAGCTTGATTAATTAATTGTTTCTTCTAATTCTCAATAAAATCTTCAAGAATTATGTTTGTATCTAAGTATTAATATAATTAATAGTATCGATCTAAATTTATAAGGACTTAAATTTTTTGGTCTAGGTCTGTAATAGTGAGAGAGCATCAATATTGAAGTGTATCTATCTTGGTTTATGAATAATTTCAAAGTTATAGAGCTGTAATTTGAGTATCCATTAACCTAATCTTTTTTAGATTTGGCAATATGTAACTATTTAAGAGTATAGTAGTTAATAATTAAAATAAACTTGATAGCTCTAAGATATTTATGAAAATATTTAATGGTCGATACTATGATAGCATATTCTAATTCAGTAGCACTATAGTTTATTTCTTCTTTCTTTAGACTTTTACTAGTATAAGCTACAGAATATTTTTTATTATGGATATTAAATTGACTAAAAGTAGTATCAAATCTATAATATAAAGTATTGGTTGCTGAAATAAATATTTTCTTAAAGTCAAGATAGCTAAGGATAGAAATACTAATAAGTTTTTGCTTTAGCTCAATAAAAGAATTTTATTAAGCTTTGGTCTACTTATAGAGTTTATCTTTCTAAAAAAATTAATTTAAAGGTTTTGCAATTGCTGAAAAATTAGTAATAGTATTCTACTAATTCTAGAAAAGATTGTAACTAGGTTATATTCTTAGAAAGTAGAATTTGTTAAACAGTTTTAACTTTCTAAGAATCTGGAATAATTCTTTTAGTAAAATTATATGTTCTAGAAATAATAATCTTTGTATCCAAAAATTACATTTCTTAATATTTAACTGGAGTTTAGCCTGTCTAATTTTAGTAAAAATTTCTCATAGATAGGTTAAATATTTATTAAAAATCTTGAAGAATACAATAGTATCATCTAAGTATACTACTACAAATCTTTATTATAGATTCTATTTATTAGGTATTAAAAGATTGCAGGATATTATAAAGTTCAAAGAGTATAATACTAAATTTATATGTTTTATAGCAAGTAACAAATACAGTCTTTTCTCAATCTCTGAGATATATAGCTACATGCCAATATTCACTAATGAGATCTGGAGTAGAGAACTAATATGATCTGGTGAAAGTATTTAACATCTTGTTAATTTGTAGTAATGAGTAAGCATCTTTCTTAGTTATAGCATTTAGCTTTTTGTAGTCTACACAGAAGCATAATTTATCATTCTTTTTTTATACTAATATAATTGAAGAAGTCTAAGAGCTATTTGATAGTTGTATTAGTTTATTGTCTAGTATTTGTTAGATTTTTTTTTTAACAAATACTTGTTTACTTGGAGGTATTGACTAAGATTGAAAATTTATAGAAGATATATCTTCAGTATAAATTCTATAGATAACTAGGTTAGTTTGTTTTAGTTTATTAATATTTGATACAAATAGATTTGCAAATTCTTTTAGTAGTTGTCTGAATCTTCGTTCTTTATTTTCTGAGAGAAGTCTAATATTTAATGATATTTTTTTAAAGATCATATACTTTTCATAAGAAATAAAAGTATCAATAGTATATACAGACATAGGAGTGAAAGTAGAGTTATAAATATCTGGGTTCACAAATAGTTTTTCATTTTGTCTGGGATTATCTAAAAATTTTGTGACTTTGTAAAAGCAGCATATTAAGTAGCACGCTAGTAGGTATATTAATTGTCTTTTTTTCATATCTGTATAAGTTGTTAGTTAAAAGTTTCAAGAGTTTTAACCTTTTGTTGTAGCTATACAATAAGCTAGCTTTGATAAACTATTTATTGTTATAGCTATAATATTATAGATAAAGAAATATCTGGTTCTGGAGAAGTAATTAGAAGATTAGAATTTTTTTTTTACAGGGGTATCTGGTCTATCTTTTGGTAGTAGGTTATTAGTTTTAATTTCAGATTCATTAGATATAGTATTAGCACTTGAATCTAGAAGGTCTGGTTTTTTGAAGCTATTTCTAGTTAAATATCAAAGAAGATGCAATAATACATTTAGTATAATATTTATCATATTGATCAAGCTCATTCTAGTACTTGATATGTAAATATTTTTTGCAAAAATCTACAGGGTCAGTGAAGCTTTAATATAAGTTAACAAGAGCTAATTTTTTATAAAAGTCTGGGTGGCTAGTATCAAAAGATTGGTTAAGAGTTTGTTAGAGTTAGAATACTTCATTATTAATTAACAAGTTTTGGTTACTTTTTTGCAAATAGATCTTTGCAAGTTAGAAGATTCATGTCTGGTTCATTTTGTATTGAGATCTAGTACTTCGAAAGAAGTAGTATAATATTGGATTCAGATCTAGAGGTTGTAGTTAGGATTATAGAAAATATCTTGGCTAGCCTTGTATACATATATATATTTAAGATTGCAGAATCAAAGAGCTTTGGTTATGCTTTCTATATTATATATTTTGAATCAGATATTCGAATATTATTAGATTTTATAGATAACTAGAGTTCCTTGTCTTTTATCTTGAGTATAGAAATAAATACTTTTGGGTTCAAGTTATGGTGGAAGTCTATATAGCAGGTATAGCATACAAGTTAGTTGTTAAGAATTTTGAGATGTTTGGTTCTCTCTGGGTTCTTGTATTGGCAATAGTGATAAGTACATTTGGTACTATGATAGTAGACTCTTTGTGTGACTATTTTATTAAAGTCATAGCCACATTAGTATGTCTGATTCTGTTTGTATAAGAAAGTATAAAGATAATTGATAGCAATATGTCTTTGTTCATTGCACCCATGATAGAAATTATTGGTGCAGTCTCTGTACACTAAGTTGGCAATCTGATTAGTTAGTTGTTTGATTGCTTGGTCTTTATCTGTAGTGAAAAAGGAGATAGGTTTGCTATTTTTCTAATTGTAAGCAGTAGCAATAGCAGCAACCAAATCAGCAAGAGCTCCTACTTATACTTCAATAGCATACTAGGGTCTAAGTTCTTAGATAAAGAGTTGGAAAATAAAATCACCAAAAAAACTAGCAGTAGAGTCTACTTATACTTGTAACTTCTTGAAGCAAATAATATAAATATTAACAATATCTGTTTCTTGTTTAATTTTAAATAATTGTTTTTATCACTTTATCTTTTGCTTGCTAGTGCTAAATTGTCTTTTAAAAAGATAGTAAAAACTTTGAGCTTAGACATCTGTATTATTGAAAATATTAAGAGTAAAGTTAAGATCTTTAGAACTATTTAGCAACAATTTTTTTTAGATAAGCAAAGGTAAAAATAAGTTGTCAGGTAGCAGTCTAGTTGTTAGCAATAGTAGCTTGTTCAAATTCTTTTAACTATTCTACTGGGTCTTGGCTTCTATTGCTAGTAAGAAATTAATTTTTATAAGAGACTTTTTTTTGTCTTTAGAAGCTAAAGTATTAGCTAATTAGGTTATCACAGTAGCAGTAGCATTTAAAGTAATATTAGCCATATTTGCAAAAGGTATGACAAGTGATACTACAGATAGTTGTTGTTGAGGTGGTAGATTATTCTCAGGTTATTCGAGTTGTTTTAGTAGAATTAAGTTAGGACTCCAAAGATCTCTGATATAACTTAGAGATTATAAAAAAGGAAATTTTGCATAAAAATTCATCAAATATTGTATTTTTATATAGTAAATTTTTAAATTTTGGCCTATTTTATATGTTTATTTGGCTGATATTATACAAACTCAGATCTAAGTTGTATCAGAGATCTTCAGAGTCCTGTTAAGTTACCATATATCTCCTAAAATAAGCTACCTCCAAAAGAAGCTACTCATTTTTTTCTTAGAGAGAAAATATAAGAAACAACTTAGTTCTGAAAATAAGCTACCAACATAATCAATTATTGTTGCTACATAGTAAAGTCAAAATTTTACTAAGTAAATCGATCTACCTTATTAAGTAAAAGTTATTCAGGAGATCAAAATGCATATATTCTAAAAATTTCATATAAATCGGAAAACATTTTATTAATTAACTTTTGCATATTACGTTTTAATAAAAATTTAAAAATTTCTTTAAAGTTTATATTCGTTGAACGTAAAAATCAAAAGTCAATTAATATAATATTCTCCAATTTAAATGAAATTTTCAAGATAAATGCATTTTGATCCCCTGAACAACTTTTACTTAATAAGGTAAGTCGATTTACTTAGTAAAATTTTTGTAAATGATGAAAAATTATTATTACCCGATAATAAGCTACTTATACTATTTTAGTATAATTTTTCTTGACAAAAAAGTAGCTTATTTCGGCAATATATGGTATTATTCTGTTATTTAGATAGTAGTGGATTATTTTCTTGTTGTTTTGGAGAATTATATAGTTCAAAAGTTTTAGTAGTAGTAAAAATATCTTGAATAATACTATCAGATCCTTTTTTTTCTTTAGCAGATTTTTTTTGTTATATAGTTGCTTCTCATTGTAAAGAATATTCTTTGATATATACTTTCAGAATAGCAGCAAGGTCTATATCTATAAATCATTCAGGTAATATTTTTACTAGAATTTGAAGTATTTTAAATATTTTTTGAAGTGAGTATGAAGGAGATTGATAGTTAGAGTTGTTGGTTTTGTTCTAATAAGAGAATAAACTAGAAGAAGATGGAACTCAGTAGATAATATCTTGGTCTTAGTAGCTAAAACTATAAGTATCATCTAGTCATTATTGTATAGAAGTATCTAAATATTCAAAATATCTATCAAATTGTCCTGGTTTTTCATATCCAAAACTATAAACTAAATCGATATAGTGGTTAAAATGGTTTAAAATTCAAAGTCAATAGTAGATAAGGTAGTGAGAGTTGTATATTTCTAGATTAAGTCAAAAGCAATTACTCTGGGGTCTTTTATAGGTTGGTTATATCTATAACTAAAAATAATATCTCAAATAGTAGTGTAAATAGAGGGTTTGTCTCAAGTTATAAAAAGATATACAAAGTTAGTAATGTTTCTGAAAATATAACTATAAGCAAAGTAGGTATTGGAATACTAATTCCAAAATCTTCTAAAGGATATTTAATGAAAAGTATAGTTACTAGTTCTAGGTGAAGAATAACAAGCTTGACAAGAAAGATCTGTATTTAAAGCTTGTAAAATAGTATAGAGAAAAGCAGAGTTTTGTTAGTATTTATGCTTATAGTTTCTAATATATTTGTTATATAATTCAATAACTCTATTAGTTATAAAGCAAAGTTCAAATACTAGTAGCTAGCAGAAATAGAAAAAAAAATAAAATAATATTTCTTGAGGTTGAATCTTTACATCTACACTTTGGCTCATAAAAAATCTTTTAGTTGTCCTTAAGGTTAGATTTTTACGTTTACACTTTGGCTTATAAGAATTCTTTAGTTGTTCTAGGATAATATATCTAGATACTAGCTAAATAAATTCTTGATAGTGGGGATTGTTATTTACAATATTCAATTCAATTCAATCTGGAATAACTATTTTCTGATAAACAGCTAATAATCAAGAAAAGTCTAAAATAATATTATCTGAGTAATAGTTTTAAAATATTTTGTCAAGAGATACCAAATATTATAGTACTATAGTTTTCTTAATAGCAGTATTATAATAATAATATAGCTACAGAGATTCTTCACAAGTTTATAGTGATATTTAACAGATAAATATAATTTCTACTTTAGTTAGAAACTATATACTTCTGTCTGTAGTAGTTTAAGCAAACAATAGTTTATAAATAAAATATATATTTTATTAAGAAAAATAAGATAGGCTATCTTTAGATTCTTATTTCTAAAGAATCCTATAATATTATAAGAGAAAAGAAAAGTTTGGGTTTAAGAGTAGATAATAACAAGTCTAATGTTAATTTAAGGAAATTTATATCCTTTTTATATCTTTAAGGCTAATTGCTAATTATTGCAGCTAAGTATAGTTTACTTAGTACTAAGCATAAAATATAATTGCTAATTATTAAGTATTACGTGCTAATTATTAATTACTAAATGTTAAGTATTAAGTATTAAATATTAATTGCTAATTGTTAATTATTAATTATTAATTGCTAATTGTTAATTGCTAATTGTTAATTGTTAAGTATTAAGTACTAAGCGTAATATATATCTATTAAATTCTACTCTAATAATAATTAAATAATAAATAATAAATAATAAAATAAGTGCATTATTTTATAGCAACCTATCGCCATAGCAATTCTACAATTAACTAATAAAAATCGATCACGTGCATCACATGTCTGATTGGAATCTGATTGAATATACAATATATGTGATTAATTTTTATTGGTCAACTACATACACTTAATGAAATTTTATTAAAAAAAAATCACGATTATATAATTTTTCTTAATTTATTACATATAATTCGATTAATTACAATATAATACCCAGACAAACAAGACAAAAAAAAAAAAAACAAAGCCAAAAAAAAACATCATATTCTATTTAGTTAGGTTGCTAAAAATCTATAATCAGCATCTTGAAATTAACTAATCTATTAAAAAAATCAGAAAAGCTATATAAAATGAAAAAAAACATCAAGATTGCTAGAAGAATATAAATGAAGTGAGCCAGAAAGATCTACAAGAACAATAAGAAAAGCTAGTAAAATCACTAAATATATAAAAAAAACACCAAGATCACCAGAAGAATATAAATGAAACGAAGCTAGAAGATCTACAAAAATAACAAAAAATATATATATATATATATACTATAATTGCTACAAGTCAAGAGAAACACTAGATTAACAGAAGAATATAAATAAAACAAAGCCAGAAAAATCTACAAAAACAATAAGAAAAGTTAGTAAAAATCATTAAATATTAAAAAAAAAAAAAATACATATCATAATTGCCACAAGTCAAAAAATACTAAGATTACTAGAAGAATATAAACAAAGCGAAGCCAAAAAGATTTACAAGAGCAATAAAAAAGCCGATAAGATTAAGTATAAAAAAAAAAATACCAAGATCAGTAAAATATAAATGAAGCAATGCTAGAAGATTCACTAGACCGATAAAAAAGCTGGTAAAAATTATTAAATATCAACAAAACAAAAAAAAAAAATACATAGCATAATTGCCGCAAGTCAAAAAAAGCACCAAAATTACCAGAAAATCCACAAGAACAATAAAAGAAGCTAGTAATAATCACTAAATATTAACAAAAAAAAAATACATACTATAATTGCTACAAATCAAAAAGCACCAAGATTACCAGAAAAATATAAACGAAGCAAAGCCAGAAAGATCTACAAGAACAATAAAAAAAGTGATAAGATTAAATATAAAAAACACCAAGATCAGTAGAATATAAATGAAATGAAACCAGAAGATTTACAAGAATGATAAAAAAAGCCAGTAAGAATTATTAAATATCAACAAAACAAAAAAAATATATACCATAATTGTCACAAGTCAAGAGAAGCATCAAGGGCTTTTAAGTTAAGTAAGTTACTAGTTGCAGTTAAAGAAATAACTATAGTTAAGAATTCTTGTAATTTTTGCATAGTTAATACTTTAATAAAATAGTAGCAGGATATGTTAAAAAAAAATATATATGATTACATATGGTGTGATTATATGAAAGGTGACTATATTAAGAGATGACTATATTTAATTATTATTAGAGTAGAATTTAACAAATATATATTATGCTTAGCACTTAATACTTAATGATTAATGATTAGTAATTAACAATTGGTGATTAAAAATTAGGATTAATACTTAATGCTTAATACTTAATGTTTAGTGATTAACAATTAGCACTTAATGCTTAATAATTAGTGATTATACTTTATATTTAGTACTAAGTAAACTATACTTAGCTACAATAATTAGCAATTAGTTCTAAAGATAAAAAAAATATAAATTTTCTCAAGTTAATATTAGACTTGTTACTATCTACTCGTAAACTCAGACTCTTCTCTTCTCTAAATTCTCTCTTGTAATATTATAGAATTCTTTAGAAATAAAAATTTAAAGATAGCCTATCTTATTTTTCTTAATAAAACATATATTTTATCTATAAACTATTGTCTGCTCAAACTACTATAAACAGATAAATATAGTTTTTAACTGAAGTAAAAATTATACTTACTTGTTGGACATTGCTATAAACTTGTAAAAGATCTTTGTAGCTATATCATTGTTATAGTACTGCTATTAAGAAAGTTATGGTACTATAATAATAGATTTTAAACTATTTTTTAATATACTTTTATTATTTTTTATAAAGATTTTGTAAAATACTATTATAGTAATATATTGCTACCTTTATCAAACAATAAAAATATAGGATTAGGTATAATATAAAATCGAAATGATTATGATTTTTTTAAAAATCATTTATAATATAAAATTTTGTCTATAAAACAATCTCTTGTACTCTAACAAAAAAATTCTTTACGATATTTTGGATTAAAAACTCTTTACTAAAACATGCTACCTAACTCAAACCTAACTTTCACTTTAATTTTAAACTAACAAATTGATTTATTGTTTTAATTTTACATTATACCAAATCTTATAGTAATACAATTATTACTATAATGATATTTTACTAAATTCTTTTTATAAATATTTTGTTGAGTAAAAAATTTTTTAAAAAATTCAATTTTTTAAAAAAAATTAAAATTTTTTAAAAAATTTTAGATTTTAAGCATTTTTGCAAGCTATATATAACTTTACAAGTTTGTATTATAAAAGTGCATAGCTATATATATGATGAATATATAGTTAAAAGTTTGGTTTAATTAGATTAGTAGTTGTTGAGAAAGTAATTTTTAAAGTTAATAGCCAAAGTTACTAAATAGTACAATATAGAATAGCTAAAAATATCTATTTTTTATATATAAAATATAAAAAGACTTATAACTCAAAAACAAACAACTTTAAAAAAATTTGTCTTATAAATTTGTTGCTTTTAGTCTAAGCTATAATTTTGTTAGAATAGATTTTTATTTTTATTATAAAATTTAAAAGTTTTTAAAATTTAAAATTTATATATAATCAAAAATTTGGTATTTAATATATAAAAAAAATAGTTATATATATTTTTAACTAAGCAAAATTCAATACACAAAAATTAGCTAATCATATTTGATTATACTAAGAATTGAGAACTTGATATAAGTTCAGAGCATTATAAATAGCTTTGACTATTTATGTTTTTAAAAAATATTCTAAAGTATATAAATAAGTTATCTAGACAATTAATTTATACTAGCTAATTATATGAATAACTTACTATGAGTCTATATTACTGTATTTACTATATTTATCAGTTTTTTTCAAAACAGTTATACAATTACACATCATGTATATAAACAGACAAAAAATTTTTAAATTACGATATTGATATATTTGTTTATAATAATTATGTTGATGCATCAAAAAAGAATTTTTCATAATCAAAATGTATCAAAAATGTAACTTTTGTATTACTTAATGTGTAAAAATTAAGTGTTTTTCGCTACACTCTAAATAATAATCATAAATTTGATACTTTTAAAAAAAGTAAATATCTTTAGTTGTTTTATACTATACAAAAATTGTAGAAAAATTATTATGTAATTTTGTATAACTTTTATACTGTTTAGTAATTTGGCTATTAAACTTTAAAATTAATTTTTTAACAACTACCAATTCAATTAAGCTAAAATTTTAACTATATATTTAGCATATATACTTTTTTTTTTTGATGTTAAGGTGACCTCTCGGTCATGTTTTTTTTATTCGATTATACAGTAGTTATAATTTTTATAGTATAATTTTTATACTATATACATATTTGGAGAGTATAACTAGCTATATATATCTTTTGATTGCCTATTTAAATAGTTCACTTATTACTAAGTTCTATACTAGATGTTATATCTATAATCTAACTAGAGAGTTATCTATTTAAACTCCCAGCATCTATGTGATTACTCTATTAACCAAGCGAAAACACTATATATCCTCTTATTTTCAGATACTGATTTAGGACTTTAAAGCAAGCTCTTACTCTATAGAGAGCTCTTTATCTTTAAGATAAATCTGCTAGAGCTTTCTATATCTATAATCTAGCTAATCTAGGCTTCAGTAACTTGCATCTGAGTCTGAAAACAAGTACTTGCAAGCCAAAGCCACTACTATTACCTACTTTTATTCTTGTAAAATTTACTCAAACCTCAGTATATATTTTACAGACTGTTATATTACTTGTGGCAATCCAAAACTACTAATTCAAATAGCCCAAAAAGGCTATAATCAGCCTTTAGTCTCTATGATTAGGTCTTTTTTCTCTAGTTATTTTTTCAGCAGCCTGGTTGGTAGAGTGCCTTGTCAAACACTTCAGTTCTGTTCAGTTTTTGTCATTTCACCAATAACGATCTTTTATATAATACTATCAAAAATTTGTGCTACCTCTTTATTCAGATCTTGTCAAACGAATACCTTATTGCCATATCAGCCCTGTGGCTTTCTGCAATCTAGTGCATACTTGTATAACTTTTTTATTATACAGATATTCAGAATCTTCCAGTTTTAATGAATTAGTATAATCATAGTTACAGGATCTCAAGTTTTCCTAGCCATGACAATAGTTGCTGAATTTGTTTTTTTTAATTTAATTTTTATCTTCAATAGAAATTAAACTTGTACTCAACTGCTTGGGGTGTGACAACTTTACCACTTTACTAAGTCACCACATCTTCAGCATATATATTTGATTAATACAAACTTGTAATATTGAATATAGTTTGTAAAATATTTAAAATTTAATTTTTTTTAAAAAATTAAATTTATTTACTCAACAAAATATTAATAAAAAAATAATAAAAAAAATATTAAAAGATAGCTTAGAATTTACTCTATTTTATATAAAAAAATTATAAATAAATTATTAAAATTTAAAAAATTTTATATATAAACAAATTAATTTTAATATTTGAGATACAAATCTTTTTGCACTAGACTATAATCTGTTTTGATCTTTTAAACAAATTTGTTTAGTATATAATTTTATATATTTTATAACTTATTAATTTTATTTTTAAAATTTTTACTAAATAAAAGATTAGATTAAAGATTATACAAAAAATTTTTTTAAAAAATTTTTGAAAAAAATTTTATATAATCTTTAGAAAATATCTAATTTCTACTACAGGTGATTATTACTTGTGATTTTCAATACATAACAAAAACAACAAAATAATTTTTTTTAAAGCAAAAAGTAATATTTTTTATAGTTAGAATTAGAGTAAGGTTTGGAATAAAGCAAGAGTGTTGCTTATAGTAAAATTTTACAAGAAATTTTTTTTGTTAGAGCTCTAAAAATAGTTTTATAAACAAAGTTTTAAAATATAAATGATATAGGTAATGATCACCTGTAGTGAAAATTAGCAAATTTCTAATCTTTAATCCAATCTTTTATTTAGTAAAAAATTTAAAAAACAAAATTAACAAAATATAAAATATATAGAATTATATATTAAACAAATTTGCTTAAAGATCAGAATAAGTTATTTAAGTAAAAAAGTTTTATATAGAAAAACTAAAAATTTTAATATTAATATATAGAAACTTTTTTTTACTAAAATAACTCTTTTTTATTTTCTAATTAAAATTATTTAAAATATAATTTTATATATAATTATTACTTTAAAAATATTAAATTTATTTTTTAACAGAGTTATATTTTCAAATTACTGTATATCAAAATTATAAAATTTTAATTTAATTTCAAAAATATTTTATAAAATTTAATTTAAAGTTAATATAAAAAAAATATCATTACAAAAAAAATTATATATAATTTTATATAGAGAGCAGTCAACAAAAACACAGCTTATGGTATTTTTTGCAAAAATGAGTTAACTATACTATCGCATAAAGTAGGTATTCTTCTATATAATTTAACATTTAAAGTATCGATTTGCATAATAAAATTTTTGTCGATGCTTACTTTTTTTAAATGCCATATATGATTAAACATGATCTAAAATTAGATTTTATAAATCTGGTTGTCGATCTTTGCTGCAGAGTCATAGAAATTTATTCATGTGATTGGCTAATTTATGTTGATCCAACAGGTTTATACTAATAATAGATCATTATTGTTATTATTATACCAAATTTTAACACGATTTTCTCAAAATTAAAAAAAAGCCGTAAGCTATGTTTTTGTTGACCGCACTCCATATATTATATTTATTATTAGTTATATTCTAGTATAAAATAAAAGTATTATCTATAATAAATTAGATTTAATCTATTAATTGATAATATATGAGTCAACTAGACTAACTATATAGTAAAACATAACTCAAATTATTATATAAATTACATATGTCTCAAATACTACGATTGTCAAAAAAACTTTTTTCTTATTAAGCTAATTGATCTTTTGCATTAAGAGAAAAGTATAGAGCTCATTAAGATATATCTAATAGTAGTTAGATCATCCAAATCAGTCTAGTAAATGTTAAGGTATCATTAAAAACATGTTAACAACTACCATTCTTCCAAAAATAAGCTACCTCCAAAAGAAGCTACCTCCTTTCTCTTGAAGAAAAAATATAAACACCTTTATTCTGAAAATAAACTACCTTATAATTTTTTTATTAATCACAAGTAGTTTCTATATATAAAAGTCAAAATATTACTAAGTAAATCAATATTTATCACTTAATATGAATTGTTTAGAAGGTAAAAATACATATATCCTAAAAGTTTCATACAAATCAGAGAACTTTTTATTAATATGTTTTTGTATTCTACATTTAAATATAAATACAAAAATGTATTAATAAAAAGTTATTCAATTTGTTTGTATAAAACTTTCAGAATATGTGTATTTTTATTTTCTAAACAATTTATATTAAGCGATAAATATCGATTTACTTAGTAAAATTTTGACTTTTATATATAGAAACTATTTGCGGCTAATAAAAAATTAATAAAAATTACCTTTACCCGAAAATAAGCTATCCCTATGATTTTTGTATAATTTTTTTGCCAAAAAAAAATAGCTTATTTTTAGAAGAATACAATATATAAAATTTTTATAGAAACCAATCACTCTCTCTGCTGATCCTCCGTATACAGATTTGCAAAAACAAAATTAATAATAAACAGTAGAAAACACACCAAGGCTATTAGAAAACCTGTCTCACAGCTCTAAAGAAAAAGGAAAAGAACTCTAAAGAGCACTTAGACTCTTAAAAGACTTGAGCAAGAAAAGTAGAAACGGCAAAGATATAGAGGAAAATGTGAAAATTCGTTAATAATTTTTGCTTTTTGCGAGTTTTTTGGAGAATCAGCCTTGATCCTGTAATGCAGATCTATTTTCATTACACAAGACATACAACACATAATAAAGAATAAACAAAGACAATATGACAAAAACTACATGACGAATATAGTCAAAGGAAATATACAAACACAACAACCAAACAGTCACATGAAGAGAAAAATAGCAGAAAATTCTAGAAAAGAGTAAATATCAGCAGAACAAGCAGAAGCATGGATTGAGGCACTTTATATGGAGCTTAAACAATATGAAGCAGGAAGAAGCAAATATACAGAACAAGCACTTAGAAAAAGAAACAACATAGAGTATCAAGAAGCAATACAAATAGGCACAGACCCGGTTATATATATCATATATGAGGAAATAAGTCAAATGCTAAGAAACTTAAGTGAAGCAGAAGGAGAAAGATGGAAAACACGCAATAAGTAATGACAAATCGCTACAAATATAATGTCTAAAGTAGAGTTGGGATGGAGCAAAAGACTGCAAAATCAAAGAATAAACCAACAAAGATGATACAATAGAACAGCATTGAAGACACTAGTACAACACTTTGAAGAATCCATCAAGACCTTCACAAAGAGAAAACAAGAAGGAAAAAAGAAATCATAGAAAAAAGAAAAGAAGTACAAGCACAACGAAGAAAAAGAAATATAGAAAAAGAGAAAATATTCAAACAAAGAAATAAAAGACGAAATATCGAGAACCTGATAGAAAGAGAAATTCTAAACAAAATACTAGAAGAAGCAAAACCAAAAATAATAACAAAAGCTCTAGAAAAAGAGAAGAAAGAAGGTCTCAACAATATACAAAGTAGAAGAAAACCAAAAAGCCTACTAGATTGGAACACAAAAATCAGATACCAAGTAAGCAGAGAGAGAAAGTGGATCAGTATCAAAAACTGGAAAAATAAGAAGAAGAACTTTCTAGCAGAATGGTTTGGGTAGACAAAGCCTTGTACGAATACAGGTTTAAACGAAAGAAAACCTATACAAGACATTATAGAAGGAAAAATAGCAGAAGTCAAGAATTGAAAAAGGAAAAAGAAAGATTTAGCTAATATAGAAGACCGGCACAAAGAAACCCAAGAAGAAAGAAGCTACAGCTAGACCTGAAATAAACAAATTAAAGAACGAGAGATACAAGAGAATAAAGCAATAGAAAAGATACAAAAAAAAAAAAGAAGACAAACTCAAGCTCAAGAACAAGTCTGGAAGCTAGAATCACAAGAATTTAGAAGACAAACTAGGCTAGCGAGAAGGAAACGAACTCAAGCAAAGTGAATTCGAAGCAGAACTTATTGTTAGAGCTTTGGAATCTGGAAAAGCTGAAAGAAGAAGAAGAAAAAGTATAAAGCTAAGAACGAACTACCAACACAAAAAAGAAAGGAAAAGTCAATGCAAAAGTATCAAAAGTAGGGAAAAGATGGTATAAAAATCTTGTTATTATTTTTGTATATAAAGTTAGTAGATTAGAATATACATAATATAATAGTAGCAATTCAGTGCTTAGCATTATTCGCAAGTATTGGCTATGGCCAAAGCATTGTTATGCTGTAAACTATAAATGCTTTGACAAGGCATGTAGCCACCAGCCAATGACTAAAGGAAAAAAAGTCTTCAGGAAGTTGGCAACCCTAAAGGAGGCCAATAGCTACTAAGACAGGTCATATCGGGCAAAAGCTTGGTGAGCCTTTCGTTTAGTTAAATTAGCATAACTATAGATAAAATTTATATAATTTTTTGAATAGTTTTAATCTCAAATAAACAAAAGCAAATTGCCGAATTACAAAAAAAAAAAAAATTTCTATAGAAACAATATATTGTTTCTATAAAAATTTTACATAGTTGTTAACACATTTTTAATGATATCTCGACATTTACTAGGCTAATTTGGATGATTTAACTACCATTAGATATGTTTTAATGAGCTCTACAACTTTCTCTTAATGCAGAAGGTCAATTAGCTTAATAAGAAAAAAAGTTTTTTTTTGATGATTATAGCATTTGAGATATATATAATTTATATAGTAATTTGAAACATATTTTACTATATAATTTGTCTAGTTGACTTACAAATTATTAATTAAGAACAATATTTTGTATTATAGAATTAAAAATAGTTTGTAATTAAAGTTTGTAGTTAAAAAGTTAAAATAACTTGTAATCTGAAAATTAAAATAGCAAGTTTAAACAAACTTGAATAGAGTTTGTAATTATTATTAATAGACAAATCGTAAGTCATCTAAACAAATATTTTTTTTATATATAAATTTTACTATAAGCCCAAATGTGCAGCACTTCTATCTAAAACTTTTTTTACTAAATAAATTACTCTTGGGCTTGTAACAAAAGTTGTAAAGCTCATTAAGATACATCTAATAGTAGTAAGAATATTAAAATTAGTCTGGTAGTTCTTGAGAAATCTTTAAAAAACTTTTTTTTACATATAAAATTTCTTTAAAAAAAATTGATTTTTTTTAAAGAAATTTTATATATAAGAAAGAAGTTTTTTAAAGATTTTTCAAGAACCACAGACCAATTTTAATATTTTTACTACTATTAGATACATCTTGATAAGCTTTACAACTTTTGTTACAAGCCCAAAAGTAATTTACTTAGTAAAAAAAAAGTTTTAAATAGAAGTGCTATATATTCAGGCTTATAGTAAAATTTATATATAAAAAAAAAAATATTTGTTTAGGTAACTCGTGATTTGTCTATTAAACTATTTAATTGGTAGTTATCTGGTATATAATTATAATATAATATGATACAGATCACTATATAAATTACATATATTTGAATATAGTGTTTATTTAAGAAAACCTTTTTTTACTAAGTTAATTACACTTTTAAATTAAGTAAAAATTGTAAAGCTCATCAAAACATATCTAATAGTGATAAGATTATTAAAAAATAGTCTAGTAGATATTAAGATAAAAAAATGATTGACTAACTATATAAAATTTTATATAAACAAACTATTGTTTATATAAAAATTTATATAGTTGACCAATTATTTTTTAATAATATTTTGACAACTACTAGACTATTTTTGATGATATTACTACTGTTAGATACATCTTAACGAGCTTTACAAATTTATTTAATTCAGAAGAATGATTAACTTAGTAAAAAAAAGGTTTCTTTAGATAAATATCACATTCAGAATATATATAATTTATATAGTGATCTGTATTATGTTATACTTTAATTATATATTAGGTGACTGGCTAATCACTAATTAAATTACTAATTTGTTAGAACTTAATTATCTATACTGCAGATGATCTGTTAGAAATTTTTTATGTATTAACTATCTATACTATATTTTAATACTAAAATGGTTAAAATTATTTATTTTCTAAATAGATTAATAAAATAACAAATATATATCTTAGCTACTAATTTGTAATATGCAGCAACTTAATATAATTCAAATATTTGAATCTATATAAATAATACTTTGAAACTATAGATACAAGTAAAATTACTAACTTTTCTATAATACCTCAAGTCAAAGAAATATATTTTTTTTAGTTTTTAATTTAATATACTAATTAGATAAATTTAGAGTAGAGCTAGTTTATATAGTAGTATATAATTTTTATAAGCTTAATAGACAATCCATCTGTCATCTGAAGAGGATCTGCAAATTTTATAAGTAAATTTTACTATTGAGCCAAATATGGAAAGATTATATTTAAAACTTTTTTTTACTAAATAAATTACTCTTGAGCTTATAACAAAAGTTGTAGAGCTTATCAAGATGCATCTAATGGTAGTAAGAATGTTAAAATTGGCCTGATAGTTCTTGAAAAATCTTTGAAAAACATTTTGCTAATATATTAATTAACTGATTTGTTATATATTTTATATATACAGTATTTTTTATATATAAAATTATAGCAAAAATATATAGAATTACATATAAACTTTGTTG
>CAJVQC010000057.1:0-18709 GCA_910592285.1 Racocetra persica | reverse complement strand
TTTTTTTTTTTTTTTCTATTCATTTCTTTCTTTGTTTCTTCTTTTTGTTTTTATTTTTTTATTTTTTGTTTTTTTTTTTGTTTCCTATTTTCCCTATTTTTTCCTCTTTCTTTCTTTGTTTCTTTTTCTTTGTTCTTTTTCACTTCGTTTCTTTTTTTTTTTCTCTTTTATTTTCTTTCTTCTTTTTCAGTATTTTTATTCGATTCATTTTCTTTTCTTTATTTTTTTTCTTTTCATCTTTTCGCTCTTCGTTTTCTTTTTTTCTCTGCTCTTTCTTTTCTTTGTTCTTTTCCCTTCTTTTTCTTTTCTTTTTCTTCTCTCTTTCATTTTTTTTCTTCTTTTTCAGTATTTTACTTCGATTCTTTTTCTTTTTCTTTATTTTTTCTTTTCATTTTTTATTCTTTGTTTTCTTTTCTTCTCTACTCTTTCTTTATTTCTTTTATTTCATTTCTTTTTTTTCTCTTTTATTTTTTTCTTTATTTCTTTTTCTTCTCTTTTGTCTTTTCTTTTCACCTTTTGTTTTTTTTCCCTTGTTCTTTTTTTTCTTCGTTTCTTTTTCTTTTTTGTTAATTTTTATTTTTATTGATTTTTTTTCTTTTACTCTTTCGGTTCTTTTTTTTCTTTTGCTTCATTTCGTTTCTTTTTTATTTTTCTTTTGATTTTGTTTTTCTTTTCCCAATTATTTTTATTTTTATTTTTTTATTCTCTTTTCTATGTCTTTTTCTTTTCATTTCATTCTCTTTTTCTTTTCATTTCATTCTCTTCTCTTTGTTTTTTTTTTTTAAATATCTACGAACGCTCTTCTTTTTTATATATGATTTCATCATTGGTTCTATCATTTTTGATGTTGGAGCCTTCATCATTAGTGTTGTCATTTTTGTATTGGAGCTTTCATTGTTGGTGCCATCTTTTTATTGTTGGAGCCTTTATCGTTGGTGTCATTATTTTTGTATTGGAGCTTTCGTCATTGGTGTTGTCATCGTTTTTGATATTAAAACTTCATTGTTGGTGGTAGTCTTTGTCAAATTTTGCTGAATTGTGTTGCTAGATATTTGTGTTGTTAGATTTTTGTTGTGGGTAGGATAATTGTTACAGATTTTCTTTTTTGTTTGTTATGCAATGACGTTCATTGCATAATTATTATGTATTTTTTTTTTTTAATTAATAATAAAAATACTTAAATTATTTAAATCGTTATGTAATTCATATGATTGATTTTGATTGGTCGATTATGGGGTTACCATGGTGATAGGTAGTCATAAAATAATATCCTTTTTAAAAATTGTTATTATAAAATTTTTTAAAAAGCTTATTTTTTTATAAAAAATTTATATAATAGCAAAGTATTTTTAAAAATATTTCAAAAACTACTAGACTAATTTTATTGATTTTACAACTATTAGATATATCTATCTATTTTGTTTTTTATAATAAAATATAAAATTATTAATTACTTTTTTAATAATAATTTTTTATTTATTAATCTGATTAAAATAATTTTATTACTAAAATATTTATCTCAATAAGATAATTTTAATGAGTCTAAAATCATCTAAATCTAATTACAAGATTTTAAGATATTCTTATATCAAATATGTAATAAATTTTCTACCTTAAAACAATTAGTTTAATATAGTTTTTATTATATAAAACTAATTGTTTCAAGATAAAAAATATATTATATATTTGATATGAGAAAATCTTAAGATTCTGTAATTAGATTTGGATGATTTTAGGCTTGTTAGAATCATCTTATTAAGATGAATATATTGGTAATAAAATTATTTTAATTAGATTAATATATAAAAATTATTATTAGAAAATAATTAATAATTTTATATATTTATTATAAAAGACTAAACAGATAAATATGGAATATTTTAATAAGCTATAAAATTTAACTTAAAAGTTTAAAAATAATTTATTTATTAAAAAAATCTAAACTAATATACTTCATATTTAGCTTAATAGTAAAATTTATTAAGATGAATGATATTTCTATACCCCATATAGATTATTTTTTTAAAACTTTAATCAAAAGTATCTCAATGAAAACCTGACCAAATTGATAAAAATTTTTATTAAAATTCTATGAGTCTGTAGAATTCAAATCAGAAAAATTTATTAAAATTGGTCAGATGGTTACCGAGATACTTTAATTAGAGTTAGAAAAAATTTTGCTACAGCTATTATTTTGATAGATGTTTAAATTTTTTAAAACTTTGATTGAAGATATCTTAACAATTACCTGACCAAATTTAATAAATTTTTTTTTATTAGAATACTACAATCGGTAGAATTCAAATAAAAAAAATTTACAAATATTAGTCAAGTGGTTATTAGGATACTTTCAATTAAAGTTAAAGAAAATTTTGCTACAATAATTATTTTGATTAATATTTAGATTTTTTTAAAACTTTGAATGAAGGTATCTTGACAACTACCTAACCAAATTTAATAAATTTTTTTATTAGAATACTAAGTTTGTAGAATTTAAATAAAAAAAATTATCAAATCTGGTCAAGTAGTTGTCAAGATACCTTTATTCAAAGTTTTAAAAAATTTAAACATCTATCAAAATAATAGCTGTAGCAAAATTTTTTCTAATTTTAATTGAAGATATCTCAATAACCACCTAACTGATTTTAATAAAATTTTTTTAATTAAATTCTACAGACTCATAAGATTCTAATAAAACAATTTTTATTAGATTTGGTCAAATATTTATTGAGATATCTTCGATTTAAGTTTAAAAAAAATAATCTATATGAGGGTATAAAAATATCAAAAAAAGAATGTGAAAATATCATTTATCTTTATTAAATTTGTAAATCTTTTTTAAATATTAAACAAATTATTTATTAAACTAATTTATAAAAAATTAATAATTTATAAATTTATTATATTTAATAAATTGTTAAAAAATTTTTATATCAAATATAAACCAGGTTAAATCTTAAAAATTATTAATTTGAGGATTATTATCAGAAGAACTGGTAAAAACTAAATGGGATGGGGTTTGGGTCCTGTAGCTTATTGGTTAAGCTCTCAAACCTCCATAGACAAGGTCAACAGTTCGAGTCAGGCTAGTGGTAAATTATTTAATTTACTACTGTAACCTATTAGAGCCAAAATCGAATGCAAAGCCTTGTAGAAGTCTATATACAAGTATGACATTAGATTAGAAATTTCTGGAAGGAGACCTAATTATGAAGTGCAGGTACTACGTGTAACAGTGGTATTACAGAAGGTCAAGGTCATTGAAGATCGTGCAAGTCCTTATAGACAGGCAGCACCAACATCATTATACTTCCAGTTTAAGCAACACCAACTTCTCTATATTCAACTTGTGGAGAACTTGATTGGGAGGGTAACTATTGGATTGCGTATATAAGTTCTAAGCTAGTATCATAGTACTGGATTTGATTGGGAGAGTGATACAACAATGACTAAAACTAGAGTAGTGAGAGAAGCAGTGAATATAAGGATAGCCTGTGGTAAAGGATTGGCCTTACCAAATTTGAAAGCATCTCTGGCATCCTGCATAGAAAAACTAAAATTAGAAGATTCTAAATATAGAGAGATGGTTCTTATCTAGGAAATGTGTAAATGAATTCGAAAAGCTAGGATACACTGAGCTGGTAGTACTAAGGTATGAAACAAGTATAATATCATTGCAAGAGCACACCAACTTTAGAATACTAATCAAGTTAAAACCCAAGTTGGAAGTAATCAAAATATTACGAAACCTTGTTGGAAGTAACTGTTTGAGGACAGTTACACAATATAGCCTATATCTAACCAACTACAAGAGTTTCTGCTTGAAAATAAGAACACAGCATACAAGTACAAATAAACAATTATAAGAGCTGCAAAAGCTAGTACTTTGAAGAAAAAAGAAAAGTCTAGAAGGGGCATTAGCAGATAAAGACAAAAAGACATAAGGGAAATGGTGAAGTCTAGTATCTAATAGAAACGTTGACAATGCCAACTACCAAATTAAGGAGTAACCCTGTTATAGAGCCTTAGTTGTAATACTTATTTGGAAGTATATTTGTGGCTTATATGAGTAATGTAGAGAATATATATAGAATACTAATAAGAATAGTTTAGAAATGCAAAAATTCTAGTCAGGCCTAAAACAGGTTAGACTTTACTGGGTAAAGTTTAGATCGCAGATAAAGTAGTCTGAACCCCTGTAATATAGTTGCTTCAGTTGTATCACATTGTAGCAAATATATCTATAATGATATTAATAAAATTACAGAGGTATGACCTCGCTTTAAAAAAAAAAAAAAAAAAAACCAAATGAGACTGAAGTGTTTGACAAAGCACTTCACCAACCAGGCTACCAAAGTATCAGAGAAAAAGAACCTAACTGTAGGGACCAGAAGCAGGTCACAGCCCTTCTGGGCCATCTGGATTAGTAGTTTGGGATAGTTGAGGATATCAGTAATAGTCTGTAAAGTGTGTGCTGGGGTTTGGGTGAACTTTGCAAGAGCAACAGTAATATTAGTAGCTTCAACTCGCAAGTACTTGTTCTCAGATAAGAGTGTAAATTACTGAAAACTAGGTTAGCCAGATTGTGGATATAGAAAACTCTAGCAGGTTTACCACGAGGATAAACTAGATCTAAGGGCCTTAGTGGCAATTAGGCAATAGTAAAAACAACACCACTGCAATGAAATCAATTAGGGGTTTAAATAGGAGATCTATAAGCAGATCTTAGATATGGTATTTGGTGGGTAACTATAGATAGAAATAGATATAGCAGAACCTTTATATAGGCCATAACTAAAGTTATATATGTAACTAATTATATTCTTATCAGTGTAACAAAGTCAGGTGAGGTCAACAAGACCAAGCTGGCGCTTGGTCCAGATTGAAAATAAAATATGCCAAACCTCCAAGTAGTTACCTTAACATTAAAAAAAAAAATTATTAATTTGCAGATTTTTAACCACAGATGTAATTTAATACAATCAATTTTATTAATAAAATTATGAAAAATATTATTTTTAAAATTTACTAATTAATTCTATTTTTAATTTTTATATAGCAAACAAAATATAATTCTAGAATAGATATAGAGTTTGTTTAGTATCAATTAGTATACTTAATCCCATTAATATCAACCTATTTGGATTAGACAATTATGTTAATATATGTGAGAGTTAATAATATTGAGATAGTTTTTATATACACTAAGTTTATTTTGTCTTAATAAGAGGTTGAGATTAATGGAAGGTTGATATTAATGAGATTAATATTAACAGGGTCAAGTGTATTTAAAAAATTTACTATAAAACTTTTATAAATATTATTTTAGCTATTTAATAACAAGGTATATAAATTATTAAAAATTAGTTATAATATATTAAAATATATTGGTTCAATATTTATTTAAATTAATTTTTTTGTTTAATAAGTATTTTATAACAAATTAAATCTCTAAATAATTAAAATAAAAAAAATTTTTAATTTTAAAAACTAATTTTAATAGTAATCTAATTAATACAAGATTTATAAGCATTTTTGAATATATCAAAAAATTTTATATTAAATTTTTTATAATGTAATATAATATTGTTGAACCTTTGGTTAACAAGTTACAATACTTGACTAAGTGTTCAAGTAGTTAAGAAATATGTTTTATAATAGAAAATAGTTTATAAATAAAACAAAATATTGTTAACTTATTGCCAATATAATATCAACAAAGAAAGGTTATAACTAATAGCTTTTATACTAAAAATATATTTATTAACTTAGATAATATTTAAAAAATAGCTTATATAAAACAAAAATATAACTCAATAAAAATAAAATACAAATTTCAAAATAATATCACAGAAAAAAGACTTATTTCCACCAAAGATTATACAAAAATAGGACTTATTCTTAATACAAATTCAATAACAAAGACAATAAAAAGTTTATTTCAAAGACAAATTATATAATTATAGTATTGTAATAATCAGAATATGCAAACTAGCTGCCTCTGTACCTTAGAGAAAATAGAGGATTTAAATATCTTTTTTCAGAATATTAAATTACTTTTATTAATAGAAGAGCATTTTCTTCTATAGAAAGAGCATCTTTTAATATTGGATAGGTATATTCAGATAGTAAATAGGTACTTTAAAATAATTAAAATAATAAATTAGATATCTTTTACTAAGGAATAAGCATTTTTTCTTATAGAATAAGTACCTTTTACTATAGTAAAGACACTTTTTAATATAGTAAGAATACTTTTGCCAAATTAAGTTTGTTTGACTTTGTTTATCTTTATGTTGTTGTTATATTATTCTGGGCTGTTCTGAGATGCTATTTGTGCTTATGTATCTTGATCTAGGTTTTGTTTATATTAAACAAACTAAAAATTTAAATAACTAAATAACTATTGCTTTAAATAGAATTTAGTAAAAACTATCTTAATAAAGTTAAAATTAAACTATCATTTGAACAACTAAAATAAATAAAATATATTATAAACTATATAAATAAACTAATAAATAAATAAAATATATAATAATAATATAAACCAGAGTTTAAGTTAGAAAGCCTAAACTCTTGAATACTTCAGATAGCCTCAGACTCACTTGAAAAGAATGGTAGAAAGAAAGATTGGATTCTAGTCCAAAGTACAAAGAATAAAGAGAACCAAGTCTTGGTCATCAAGAAAGTTCTCAAGAAGAAAAAGAAGAAGACTATAATGAAGCATTGGAGGACAAAGAAAAATATAAACACATTAGCTATCAAGTTAGAAAAGTGTAATAGTTGTAAATTAAATTAAAAAAAAAAGAAGACACTTGCAAGATGACAACTAAAGATAGTAAAATAATTAGCTCTATCTCAAAATATATAAACAAGCAAGATGAAAACACCTTTAAAGTCAATCAGAAAGCTTTTATACCAGCACAAAAGCTTACTGTACTAAAGCTACCAACAGATAAAAGAAAATTACAATAGATTTGTATCCTTTACCTAGATACTGAAGTCATTAAAAAACAACATATCAGTTTTAAAATGCAAGAAAATCTTATCAAGAAAAACATAGCAGCAAAAGAGAGCTCTTAGTATCCAATAATATTCTATACAAACAGATCTTTAAGATACAATGATAGTTTTTTACAAACTAAGCCAGTTAATATGGGAGCCAGTTGGGTACAAGTAAATAAAGATGAAAGCAGAATATTAGATAAGGGCTGCTTTAAAACAAGGAATTAGCTATCTTCAACAAAAGCTGAATGGCTTGAGATTTGGTATATACTCCTCATTGTATCAAGAGAAAAAAAGTTGATGTATATGGACAATGCTTTAGCAATAGAAAGAATAGAAGGAAGGAAAAAGAAGAAAAGAATACAACAGATTTTGAATAACAGAAATTATAATTTAATAAGTAGCATAGTTAATATAATTAGGACTAAGAATATTTAGCTAGATCTAGTAAAAGTTAAAGATCATAGTAAAAATAGATGGAATAGTTTAGCAGATAAATTAGCAAAGCAAGAAGCCAAAATAGAAGATAGAGATAATATTATAAAAAAATCTCTTAAGAACTAAATGCCTTCTTATACTAGAAAGGTTTACCAATAGAAAGCTCTACTAAACAGTTTATATAGACAATTCTTAGCTTTTACACAAATATAGATTGGAGACTAATATCAGCAATACAAAAAGAAGAACCAGAAGACTTAGTGAATATTCATCATTGGTCTATTTTTTGAAGAAAAATTAAAAGCTAATTTGGAATTAGATGCTTTAGCTCAAAGAAGAACAAACATTTTGGTATACTGGTTAAGTATCTCTATAAAAAATTGTTAGTCCTTAAGGCTTTAGCTAAAAGAAGACCAGACTTGTACAAAATTCTTTCTGTATAGTTTGTAGAAAAAATGAAGAGGAAAATTAAGATTATTTGACAGAATACAAGAAATACAAAAAAAATAGGAGGACTAGAACAAAAAATATCAAATCTAGTCTGGGTAATCTTCTCAAGAGAAGCAAGAAACTAGCTTGACAAAGTAAATCTCAAGACCTTGTTCTGAAGAACTTCCAAAGAAGAAAAGAACAGAACAAGAATCAGTATCCTTAAAGGCTTAGTTTAAGAAAAGACTTTTAGACACTATAAAACCTCTGAAAGATACAAAGAACTATCTAGAAACTGCTATAAACCTGGTATAAACCAATTTTGCCAACAACCATTTCACCGACAGCCATTTTGCCGACAAATTTTGACCTGATTTAGTTAAGGTTGGCCTGCTTTATAGTTAGTATTGGCTGGAGATTGTTGGCAAAGTAGCTGTTGGTGAAATGGCTGTTGGCCAATTCTACCAGAACTATAAACCTGGCATAGAACTTCTTTTATAAAAATATATAGAAGTGAAAATACACAGTGATTAATGAATAGAAAAAGAAAAAAGAAATCAACATGAAGATAAAAAGAAAAAGAAGCCAAATTTGAAAAGCCTAAGTCTTAGCATAAAACAGATGCAAGATCCTGCAGAAGAGTTTGTTATAAACCAAGATTAAACCAAGAGAAAGGTTAAAAGAAAAAATTAGAAAAAATTAAAGAGAAGAAAAAACAAAAAAAAAGATCTTGGTTTTTGGCAGTTAAGAACTTTTATACATATCTGCAGATTTGAGAAATTTGGGTATTTTCTCAGGGTATGTGGTATATTACCATTGTTTTGTTCATTCTTATTGGTCCATACTGCAGATCATAATCTGTTTATAGTTACCAAATTGTTGATCACATCTAACCTATTGACTTACCCTTTTTTATAATAAAAAAGGGTGAGTCAATAAGTTAGATGTGATTGACAATTTGGTAACTATAAACAGATTATAATCTGCAATATGGACCAATAAGAATGAACAAAACAATAGTGATAGACCACATATTCTAAGAAAATACCCAAATTTATCAAATCTGTGAATATAATAAATAAAACAAAGCCATTCTAATATAGCTTCAATGGCTAGCTTGGTATAGCCCTCTAGTGTGAGCAAAAGTCTTAACCGGTAAGGCAAACTACTCATTGGTACCTTTCAGGGCAGCTGAGAGATGTCAGATCTGTAATTTAGATAGTTGATTATATGTATTTATATATATACTTTGATCTAATAAAAATACTGGTGAGGCTATCAATAAGTTAAAAAAATAATAATAATAATATAAAATATATAAGTTTAAAAAAATATTATAAATTTTAAATTGTAACTACTTTTTTAAAATCAAAAATTTTAAAAATCGCTCTTTCAGAATTGTTATTAAAATAAAAAACAATAAATTTAAAAGAGAGATTTTTATTTTAACTTGTTTTAAAAAGGTTATAACAAATTGATTGTCTTATGCTATCCTGCACTGTATAATATAGTAAAATTTTATTAGTATATTTTATATTTTATTAGTTAAATATTATTAGTATATTTTAAATTTTTCTTAATTGATTTTTATAAGTCAAATTTTATTAGTTATTTTTCTTATATATTTATTATATTTTTTTAAACTTATATATTTTATATTATTATTATTATTTTTTTAACTTATTGATAGCCTCACCAGTATTTTTATTAGATCAAAGTATATATATAAATACATATAATCAACTATCTAAATTACAGATCTGACATCTCTCAGCTGCCCTGAAAGGTACCAATGAGTAGTTTGCCTTACCGGTTAAGACTTTTGCTCACACTAGAGGGCTATACCAAGCTAGCCATTGAAGCTATATTAGAATGGCTTTGTTTTATTTATTATATTCACAGATTTGATAAATTTGGGTATTTTCTTAGAATATGTGGTCTATCACTATTGTTTTGTTCATTCTTATTGGTCCATATTGCAGATTATAATCTGTTTATAGTTACCAAATTGTCAATCACATCTAACTTATTGACTCACCCTTTTTTATTATAAAAAAGGGTAAGTCAATAGGTTAGATGTGATCAACAATTTGGTAACTATAAACAGATTATGATCTGCAGTATGGACCAATAAGAATGAACAAAACAATGGTAATATACCACATACCCTGAGAAAATACCCAAATTTCTCAAATCTGCAGATATGTATAAAAGTTCTTAACTGCCAAAAACCAAGATCTTTTTTTTTGTTTTTTCTTCTCTTTAATTTTTTCTAATTTTTTCTTTTAACCTTTCTCTTGGTTTAATCTTGGTTTATAACAAACTCTTCTGCAGGATCTTGCATCTGTTTTATGCTAAGACTTAGGCTTTTCAAATTTGGCTTCTTTTTCTTTTTATCTTCATGTTGATTTCTTTTTTCTTTTTCTATTCATTAATCACTGTGTATTTTCACTTCTATATATTTTTATAAAAGAAGTTCTATGCCAGGTTTATAGTTCTGGTAGAATTGGCCAACAGCCATTTCACCAACAGCTACTTTGCCAACAATCTCCAGCCAATACTAACTATAAAGCAGGCCAACCTTAACTAAATCAGGTCAAAATTTGTCGGCAAAATGGCTGTCGGTGAAATGGTTGTTGGCAAAATTGGTTTATACCAGGTTTATAGCAGTTTCTAGATAGTTCTTTGTATCTTTCAGAGGTTTTATAGTGTCTAAAAGTCTTTTCTTAAACTAAGCCTTTAAGGATACTGATTCTTGTTCTGTTCTTTTCTTCTTTGGAAGTTCTTCAGAACAAGGTCTTGAGATTTACTTTGTCAAGCTAGTTTCTTGCTTCTCTTGAGAAGATTACCCAGACTAGATTTGATATTTTTTGTTCTAGTCCTCCTATTTTTTTTGTATTTCTTGTATTCTGTCAAATAATCTTAATTTTCCTCTTCATTTTTTCTACAAACTATACAGAAAGAATTTTGTACAAGTCTGGTCTTCTTTTAGCTAAAGCCTTAAGGACTAACAATTTTTTATAGAGATACTTAACCAGTATACCAAAATGTTTGTTCTTCTTTGAGCTAAAGCATCTAATTCCAAATTAGCTTTTAATTTTTCTTCAAAAAATAGACCAATGATGAATATTCACTAAGTCTTCTGGTTCTTCTTTTTGTATTGCTGATATTAGTCTCCAATCTATATTTGTGTAAAAGCTAAGAATTGTCTATATAAACTGTTTAGTAGAGCTTTCTATTGGTAAACCTTTCTAGTATAAGAAGGCATTTAGTTCTTAAGAGATTTTTTTATAATATTATCTCTATCTTCTATTTTGGCTTCTTGCTTTGCTAATTTATCTGCTAAACTATTCCATCTATTTTTACTATGATCTTTAACTTTTACTAGATCTAGCTAAATATTCTTAGTCCTAATTATATTAACTATGCTACTTATTAAATTATAATTTCTGTTATTCAAAATCTGTTGTATTCTTTTCTTCTTTTTCCTTCCTTCTATTCTTTCTATTGCTAAAGCATTGTCCATATACATCAACTTTTTTTCTCTTGATACAATGAGGAGTATATACCAAATCTCAAGCCATTCAGCTTTTGTTGAAGATAGCTAATTCCTTGTTTTAAAGCAGCCCTTATCTAATATTCTGCTTTCATCTTTATTTACTTGTACCCAACTGGCTCCCATATTAACTGGCTTAGTTTGTAAAAAACTATCATTGTATCTTAAAGATCTGTTTGTATAGAATATTATTGGATACTAAGAGCTCTCTTTTGCTGCTATGTTTTTCTTGATAAGATTTTCTTGCATTTTAAAACTGATATGTTGTTTTTTAATGACTTCAGTATCTAGGTAAAGGATACAAATCTATTGTAATTTTCTTTTATCTGTTGGTAGCTTTAGTACAGTAAGCTTTTGTGCTGGTATAAAAGCTTTCTGATTGACTTTAAAGGTGTTTTCATCTTGCTTGTTTATATATTTTGAGATAGAGCTAATTATTTTACTATCTTTAGTTGTCATCTTGCAAGTGTCTTCTTTTTTTTTTAATTTAATTTACAACTATTACACTTTTCTAACTTGATAGCTAATGTGTTTATATTTTTCTTTGTCCTCCAATGCTTCATTATAGTCTTCTTCTTTTTCTTCTTGAGAACTTTCTTGATGACCAAGACTTGGTTCTCTTTATTCTTTGTACTTTGGACTAGAATCCAATCTTTCTTTCTACCATTCTTTTCAAGTGAGTCTGAGGCTATCTGAAGTATTCAAGAGTTTAGGCTTTCTAACTTAAACTCTGGTTTATATTATTATTATATATTTTATTTATTTATTAGTTTATTTATATAGTTTATAATATATTTTATTTATTTTAGTTGTTCAAATGATAGTTTAATTTTAACTTTATTAAGATAGTTTTTACTAAATTCTATTTAAAGCAATAGTTATTTAGTTATTTAAATTTTTAGTTTGTTTAATATAAACAAAACCTAGATCAAGATACATAAGCACAAATAGCATCTCAGAACAGCCCAGAATAATATAACAACAACATAAAGATAAACAAAGTCAAACAAACTTAATTTGGCAAAAGTATTCTTACTATATTAAAAAGTGTCTTTACTATAGTAAAAGGTACTTATTCTATAAGAAAAAATGCTTATTCCTTAGTAAAAGATATCTAATTTATTATTTTAATTATTTTAAAGTACCTATTTACTATCTGAATATACCTATCCAATATTAAAAGATGCTCTTTCTATAGAAGAAAATGCTCTTCTATTAATAAAAGTAATTTAATATTCTGAAAAAAGATATTTAAATCCTCTATTTTCTCTAAGGTACAGAGGCAGCTAGTTTGCATATTCTGATTATTACAATACTATAATTATATAATTTGTCTTTGAAATAAACTTTTTATTGTCTTTGTTATTGAATTTGTATTAAGAATAAGTCCTATTTTTGTATAATCTTTGGTGGAAATAAGTCTTTTTTCTGTGATATTATTTTGAAATTTGTATTTTATTTTTATTGAGTTATATTTTTGTTTTATATAAGCTATTTTTTAAATATTATCTAAGTTAATAAATATATTTTTAGTATAAAAGCTATTAGTTATAACCTTTCTTTGTTGATATTATATTGGCAATAAGTTAACAATATTTTGTTTTATTTATAAACTATTTTCTATTATAAAACATATTTCTTAACTACTTGAACACTTAGTCAAGTATTGTAACTTGTTAACCAAAGGTTCAACAATATTATATTACATTATAAAAAATTTAATATAAAATTTTTTGATATATTCAAAAATGCTTATAAATCTTGTATTAATTAGATTACTATTAAAATTAGTTTTTAAAATTAAAAATTTTTTTTATTTTAATTATTTAGAGATTTAATTTGTTATAAAATACTTATTAAACAAAAAAATTAATTTAAATAAATATTGAACCAATATATTTTAATATATTATAACTAATTTTTAATAATTTATATACCTTGTTATTAAATAGCTAAAATAATATTTATAAAAGTTTTATAGTAAATTTTTTAAATACACTTGACCCTGTTAATATTAATCTCATTAATATCAACCTTCCATTAATCTCAACCTCTTATTAAGACAAAATAAACTTAGTGTATATAAAAACTATCTCAATATTATTAACTCTCACATATATTAACATAATTGTCTAATCCAAATAGGTTGATATTAATGGGATTAAGTATACTAATTGATACTAAACAAACTCTATATCTATTCTAGAATTATATTTTGTTTGCTATATAAAAATTAAAAATAGAATTAATTAGTAAATTTTAAAAATAATATTTTTCATAATTTTATTAATAAAATTGATTGTATTAAATTACATCTGTGGTTAAAAATCTGCAAATTAATAATTTTTTTTTTTAATGTTAAGGTAACTACTTGGAGGTTTGGCATATTTTATTTTCAATCTGGACCAAGCGCCAGCTTGGTCTTGTTGACCTCACCTGACTTTGTTACACTGATAAGAATATAATTAGTTACATATATAACTTTAGTTATGGCCTATATAAAGGTTCTGCTATATCTATTTCTATCTATAGTTACCCACCAAATACCATATCTAAGATCTGCTTATAGATCTCCTATTTAAACCCCTAATTGATTTCATTGCAGTGGTGTTGTTTTTACTATTGCCTAATTGCCACTAAGGCCCTTAGATCTAGTTTATCCTCGTGGTAAACCTGCTAGAGTTTTCTATATCCACAATCTGGCTAACCTAGTTTTCAGTAATTTACACTCTTATCTGAGAACAAGTACTTGCGAGTTGAAGCTACTAATATTACTGTTGCTCTTGCAAAGTTCACCCAAACCCCAGCACACACTTTACAGACTATTACTGATATCCTCAACTATCCCAAACTACTAATCCAGATGGCCCAGAAGGGCTGTGACCTGCTTCTGGTCCCTACAGTTAGGTTCTTTTTCTCTGATACTTTGGTAGCCTGGTTGGTGAAGTGCTTTGTCAAACACTTCAGTCTCATTTGGTTTTTTTTTTTTTTTTTTTTAAAGCGAGGTCATACCTCTGTAATTTTATTAATATCATTATAGATATATTTGCTACAATGTGATACAACTGAAGCAACTATATTACAGGGGTTCAGACTACTTTATCTGCGATCTAAACTTTACCCAGTAAAGTCTAACCTGTTTTAGGCCTGACTAGAATTTTTGCATTTCTAAACTATTCTTATTAGTATTCTATATATATTCTCTACATTACTCATATAAGCCACAAATATACTTCCAAATAAGTATTACAACTAAGGCTCTATAACAGGGTTACTCCTTAATTTGGTAGTTGGCATTGTCAACGTTTCTATTAGATACTAGACTTCACCATTTCCCTTATGTCTTTTTGTCTTTATCTGCTAATGCCCCTTCTAGACTTTTCTTTTTTCTTCAAAGTACTAGCTTTTGCAGCTCTTATAATTGTTTATTTGTACTTGTATGCTGTGTTCTTATTTTCAAGCAGAAACTCTTGTAGTTGGTTAGATATAGGCTATATTGTGTAACTGTCCTCAAACAGTTACTTCCAACAAGGTTTCGTAATATTTTGATTACTTCCAACTTGGGTTTTAACTTGATTAGTATTCTAAAGTTGGTGTGCTCTTGCAATGATATTATACTTGTTTCATACCTTAGTACTACCAGCTCAGTGTATCCTAGCTTTTCGAATTCATTTACACATTTCCTAGATAAGAACCATCTCTCTATATTTAGAATCTTCTAATTTTAGTTTTTCTATGCAGGATGCCAGAGATGCTTTCAAATTTGGTAAGGCCAATCCTTTACCACAGGCTATCCTTATATTCACTGCTTCTCTCACTACTCTAGTTTTAGTCATTGTTGTATCACTCTCCCAATCAAATCCAGTACTATGATACTAGCTTAGAACTTATATACGCAATCCAATAGTTACCCTCCCAATCAAGTTCTCCACAAGTTGAATATAGAGAAGTTGGTGTTGCTTAAACTGGAAGTATAATGATGTTGGTGCTGCCTGTCTATAAGGACTTGCACGATCTTCAATGACCTTGACCTTCTGTAATACCACTGTTACACGTAGTACCTGCACTTCATAATTAGGTCTCCTTCCAGAAATTTCTAATCTAATGTCATACTTGTATATAGACTTCTACAAGGCTTTGCATTCGATTTTGGCTCTAATAGGTTACAGTAGTAAATTAAATAATTTACCACTAGCCTGACTCGAACTGTTGACCTTGTCTATGGAGGTTTGAGAGCTTAACCAATAAGCTACAGGACCCAAACCCCATCCCATTTAGTTTTTACCAGTTCTTCTGATAATAATCCTCAAATTAATAATTTTTAAGATTTAACCTGGTTTATATTTGATATAAAAATTTTTTAACAATTTATTAAATATAATAAATTTATAAATTATTAATTTTTTATAAATTAGTTTAATAAATAATTTGTTTAATATTTAAAAAAGATTTACAAATTTAATAAAGATAAATGATATTTTCACATTCTTTTTTTGATATTTTTATACCCTCATATAGATTATTTTTTTTAAACTTAAATCGAAGATATCTCAATAAATATTTGACCAAATCTAATAAAAATTGTTTTATTAGAATCTTATGAGTCTGTAGAATTTAATTAAAAAAATTTTATTAAAATCAGTTAGGTGGTTATTGAGATATCTTCAATTAAAATTAGAAAAAATTTTGCTACAGCTATTATTTTGATAGATGTTTAAATTTTTTAAAACTTTGAATAAAGGTATCTTGACAACTACTTGACCAGATTTGATAATTTTTTTTATTTAAATTCTACAAACTTAGTATTCTAATAAAAAAATTTATTAAATTTGGTTAGGTAGTTGTCAAGATACCTTCATTCAAAGTTTTAAAAAAATCTAAATATTAATCAAAATAATTATTGTAGCAAAATTTTCTTTAACTTTAATTGAAAGTATCCTAATAACCACTTGACTAATATTTGTAAATTTTTTTTATTTGAATTCTACCGATTGTAGTATTCTAATAAAAAAAAATTTATTAAATTTGGTCAGGTAATTGTTAAGATATCTTCAATCAAAGTTTTAAAAAATTTAAACATCTATCAAAATAATAGCTGTAGCAAAATTTTTTCTAACTCTAATTAAAGTATCTCGGTAACCATCTGACCAATTTTAATAAATTTTTCTGATTTGAATTCTACAGACTCATAGAATTTTAATAAAAATTTTTATCAATTTGGTCAGGTTTTCATTGAGATACTTTTGATTAAAGTTTTAAAAAAATAATCTATATGGGGTATAGAAATATCATTCATCTTAATAAATTTTACTATTAAGCTAAATATGAAGTATATTAGTTTAGATTTTTTTAATAAATAAATTATTTTTAAACTTTTAAGTTAAATTTTATAGCTTATTAAAATATTCCATATTTATCTGTTTAGTCTTTTATAATAAATATATAAAATTATTAATTATTTTCTAATAATAATTTTTATATATTAATCTAATTAAAATAATTTTATTACCAATATATTCATCTTAATAAGATGATTCTAACAAGCCTAAAATCATCCAAATCTAATTACAGAATCTTAAGATTTTCTCATATCAAATATATAATATATTTTTTATCTTGAAACAATTAGTTTTATATAATAAAAACTATATTAAACTAATTGTTTTAAGGTAGAAAATTTATTACATATTTGATATAAGAATATCTTAAAATCTTGTAATTAGATTTAGATGATTTTAGACTCATTAAAATTATCTTATTGAGATAAATATTTTAGTAATAAAATTATTTTAATCAGATTAATAAATAAAAAATTATTATTAAAAAAGTAATTAATAATTTTATATTTTATTATAAAAAACAAAATAGATAGATATATCTAATAGTTGTAAAATCAATAAAATTAGTCTAGTAGTTTTTGAAATATTTTTAAAAATACTTTGCTATTATATAAATTTTTTATAAAAAAATAAGCTTTTTAAAAAATTTTATAATAACAATTTTTAAAAAGGATATTATTTTATGACTACCTATCACCATGGTAACCCCATAATCGACCAATCAAAATCAATCATATGAATTACATAACGATTTAAATAATTTAAGTATTTTTATTATTAATTAAAAAAAAAAAATACATAATAATTATGCAATGAACGTCATTGCATAACAAACAAAAAAGAAAATCTGTAACAATTATCCTACCCACAACAAAAATCTAACAACACAAATATCTAGCAACACAATTCAGCAAAATTTGACAAAGACTACCACCAACAATGAAGTTTTAATATCAAAAACGATGACAACACCAATGACGAAAGCTCCAATACAAAAATAATGACACCAACGATAAAGGCTCCAACAATAAAAAGATGGCACCAACAATGAAAGCTCCAATACAAAAATGACAACACTAATGATGAAGGCTCCAACATCAAAAATGATAGAACCAATGATGAAATCATATATAAAAAAGAAGAGCGTTCGTAGATATTTAAAAAAAAAAAACAAAGAGAAGAGAATGAAATGAAAAGAAAAAGAGAATGAAATGAAAAGAAAAAGACATAGAAAAGAGAATAAAAAAATAAAAATAAAAATAATTGGGAAAAGAAAAACAAAATCAAAAGAAAAATAAAAAAGAAACGAAATGAAGCAAAAGAAAAAAAAGAACCGAAAGAGTAAAAGAAAAAAAATCAATAAAAATAAAAATTAACAAAAAAGAAAAAGAAACGAAGAAAAAAAAGAACAAGGGAAAAAAAACAAAAGGTGAAAAGAAAAGACAAAAGAGAAGAAAAAGAAATAAAGAAAAAAATAAAAGAGAAAAAAAAGAAATGAAATAAAAGAAATAAAGAAAGAGTAGAGAAGAAAAGAAAACAAAGAATAAAAAATGAAAAGAAAAAATAAAGAAAAAGAAAAAGAATCGAAGTAAAATACTGAAAAAGAAGAAAAAAAATGAAAGAGAGAAGAAAAAGAAAAGAAAAAGAAGGGAAAAGAACAAAGAAAAGAAAGAGCAGAGAAAAAAAGAAAACGAAGAGCGAAAAGATGAAAAGAAAAAAAATAAAGAAAAGAAAATGAATCGAATAAAAATACTGAAAAAGAAGAAAGAAAATAAAAGAGAAAAAAAAAAAGAAACGAAGTGAAAAAGAACAAAGAAAAAGAAACAAAGAAAGAAAGAGGAAAAAATAGGGAAAATAGGAAACAAAAAAAAAAACAAAAAATAAAAAAATAAAAACAAAAAGAAGAAACAAAGAAAGAAATGAATAGAAAAAAAAAAAAAAA
>CAJVQC010000056.1:0-18715 GCA_910592285.1 Racocetra persica | reverse complement strand
AATGAAACAGAGGATATTTCGGTCATCTGAAAATTCTTCAGGTGTCCCAGAAATAATGATAATAGCTGTAATTTTTTATAGGTGTTCCAGGAATAATGAAAACAGCTGTAACCGTTTAATTTAGCCGGCATTAAGATAATCCGGTCCATGATTACTATAATTAAACGCTACAGGACCTAAAATTCTGTCGGGAGCCTAATTGTGATGCATGTCTGCCGGAAAGTTTTCGCGCTTGTTATAGTTACACGAAATCGTGTTATTTGATTGGTCAACAGTACTTTCCTGACGAAAAAAAAAAATCCAAATATTTGCCGATATCCAAATAAATTTTTGCAATTTGATATCCAAATTTTTCCAGGTCCCTGATTTCAATTCAGGTATGATATCTCACTAATATTTAATGAGGGATCATATTAAAGTCGATATATATTAGGAAATTTTAATATATAGAAATGTTTAGGTTGAGATATTAACGAGGGTCAAGTGTAATATTATTTTTCAAAATTTATCGACTTTTCAGAATCTGGCTCAGCGATTCTGAAAGAACATGAATATAATAAATGCTACAAAAAATAGTTACTAACAAAGCAGATAACAACAAACATGAAAAGATATAAAGTGGGCCACATACAAGAAGCCCACTGTAATTGTCAGAATTTGAAGGTTTCATATATTTCTGTAAACCACAATAAATATGCCAAATCATAAAGCAAACTAAGCGTTTATAGTAGCTATGAGTTTTGGCCACATGATTTTTTAGTATTGGAAGGCAAGTATCGTAATGCTTGCACTTACCCCAAATTTTTCTTTAAACTTTTGACAATTCATTTCTGAGTCCCTATTTTTCGAAATTGTTTCTACACGTATGTAGTATTTTCTTTTCGAAATAAAATCGTAGAGTTATTTATACGATATTGATAAACTTCAAGAAAACCGTGTGAAAAGTTCAAAATTCAGATATATTAAAATGGAATATGCTTTATTTAATTGGAAACTTGAAAATTTTTTGAATGCATCTCTAAGACTTAGCGGTTTCAAAGATCCACGTGAGCAAGTAAGGCCAATCAAAGTCTTTTTTGATCAACCAATAAAAACGAATTTCCATGGTACTAACTTATATGTATAAATGCTCAAAATCTGCATCACAATCGAAAAAAGATGTTGCTTTTCGATGCTGATAAAAAACAAAGTAAGCAAAAACAAGGCCGATATTCCGAATTTCAGGCAATTGTTCTTGCAGGTTATGGTCATAGGTAAGGATATTCGTTTCAATAATAAATATTTGTTTTAATTAACAGAATCTAGTATTAAAAGCATACTACTTGTTCTTAAATTGAACTATAGACTATATCCATTATCCGAAGATAATAATCTTCCTAAAGCTTTAATTCCAATAGCCAATAAGCCAATGATCTTTTATGCCTTGGATTGGCTGGAGAGAGCAGGAATTTTTGGTATTTATTTTCATTTCTAATTTTGACAATATACATGGATGATTGAAGTATAACTTATTTTCATTTTAAAAAAATAGATGTATTAGTTATTACTGAAGCAACTGGTGAACACAAAATTGGCCATTATCTTAAAAATGACTATGAAGGGAAACTAAAACCAAATATGGAAGTAGTTAGGGAGGATGTTGGAACGGCCGATGTATTGAGAATTTTCAGTGAAAAAATAAAGGTAAACGTTATTTTTATTCGTGGAATAGCTTGAATTGAACATCAACTGATTACACCATAAATAAAATTAGAGCGATTTTATTGTAATGAGTTGTGATCTTGTTTTTGACTTGGTGCCTCATCGATTATTGGATTATCATCGAACACATGATCCAACATTTACAACATTATACTTTGAACCAAATAAATCTGAGGGTGGCGGTGGAAGTAGTGGTAGTAATAAGGATGATAGTAAGTCATTAAACTTTGAGTGCAGTTTCTATTTTTACTGATTAGTCATAATTATTCCTATTTATCTTACTAAGAAGAAGATCCAAAACAATTTGTTGGTGTGGATACCAATAGATCACGTATTGTATATGTCGCATCTAGTGCTGATCTAGAGGAAGAATTTTCTTTACGCATGTCATTACTATGGAAGTATGTATTTTTATCTATTTCTATAAAGGTTTCTAACGATAATTCATAAGCTTATTCAAATTTGCCTCTGTAGGTTTCCATGTATAGACATTCATACAACCTTACAAGATGCGCACCTTTACATCTTCAAACGATGGGTAATTGATTTAATTGTACAGAGAAAGGCTATTTCTAGCGTACGAGAACATCTTGTTCCCCTACTTATAAAATGCCAATATCAAAAAAAGCTGTTGGATAGTGAGGGTATTAACAAGTGTGAGTACAATAGATACATTCTTCAAATAATCCATGCTGAATATGTTACTGAAATTTGGCAACTTTGATAGTGGCAGCAACATACGAAAATTTTCAAAAAACTGCACTTAAATATTCTGCTTCAGGGGATGACAAAAATTCTCCAGTACGATGTCAAATATATATATATAACACTGGATTTTGTGGACGCGGAAATACAATCTACAAATATTGTGATCTAAATCGTCATGTATAGTTTAATTTACTTTGTTTGATGCGCTTTAAATGTCTGGATTTTAATTTTATTATTGTAGATGACGAAGATACATGTTGATCCGCGTGTATCTCCATCTGCAGAAATAAATTCAAAGGCACAAGTAAGTCTAGATTCATAACGTCATATATATAATATATTACCGTTGTCTTATTTTGTTTTTTCCGCTTGCTTTAAATAGGTTGGATCGGATTCATTAGTTGGCGATGACACGAAAATTGATGAACGTACGTCCATCAAACGTTCAACAATTGGCACACATTGTATAATTGGCAAAAATGTCAAAATCTCAAACTCGATACTAATGGATAATGTCGTCATTGAGGATAAGTATGTATTATTCAATGGGTCGAACTAACGTAGTCGCTATATAAATATTTGGTTGTTACAATTTCCTTATTCTATAATAATAACTATCACATCTAGTGTCAAATTGGATGGGTGTGTAATTTGTAACGGCGCTAAGATAATGGAAAAATCTCAATTGAAAGATTGTGAAGTTGGTGGTGGCTATGTTGTTGTTTCTGAAAGTATGTTTCTTTTTTTTATTTTGTTGATCTTTATTTGTTTGATTTAAATGTTGATAAATTTCCGATTTCATAGCACAAGCAAAAAATGAGCAACTTGTTGAGTTTCGTGACATGGACTAATTTATTCAGTAATTCAGAATAAAAAAAAAATTTATTAATTTATATAGTTAATTGAATAGATTCATTGTCAATCTTGTTTGTTTTATTATGGTAAGTTTACAACCGGTTAAGACATTAGCAGTGCAATAAATCATACTATTAAATAGTGTTTTAAGTCATATGGTTTAATCAGATGGCTAAGCCAGCCTACTAAACATTGGTTACGCAGCTGGCTAACCACTTACATTATGGAACTTTTCCCTAAAATTTATTATATCTTCTCGCCTATAATCATGTGATCTTTAGCTGCATTACTCAGACGACTACTTTATGTAGGCTGGCTTAGCCAAGCTGTATTAGCCGGTTTAAAAACACTATCGCTATTTCTGAGAAATCTATCGCTATCACAAATAAAGTAATTTCATACATTTGGTGATCGATCTATTATTTAATGTAATCGTGAAAATAGATTTGGAATCAGGCTAAGGCTGATAACACAAATTTCAAAGTTACTCTCGAGAATTAAAAATAAAATGAAACAAAGAAAAATAAGTGTTATCATATTTATCTTTACTCTTTTCACCGTGAGCTTCTTAATTGAACCTAATTCTGAAGCTGCTGCGATACCCGAATCATTTTTCAAGAGATTCGATTTTAAAAGTAGGTTTTATTATTCTTTAAGTTGACAAAAATTGAAATCCTTCTCTAAATTTATTATATTAATATCAGAAAATGTGAAAAGAGCTCAATCGACAAGTGATTGTACGGCGATATGTGAATTTTATTTGTGTCCATGGTTGGAATACCAGTGTTGTAAATGGTCTATGAATTGTGATTGAATAAAATTTTCAACTTTGATGATTCTATCTTAGTTTCCAGTTTCCAATTTATAAAAAAAAAAAAAAGAAAAACTTCTATCGATTTTTGTGAATAGTAAATAGTTATATGCTTTTACGAGAATTTCTTTTACGAGTTTACTAAATCAGCTGCCTGAAAAACTATTAGTTAAAATATGCACTATCATTATATCCATATATTAAAAATCAGATAATTTATCGAACCCGATAATTCAATGATACCCTTCTAATCATTCATTATCTGCAAACGCAAACAGGAATTCTTTACACAACGAAATGCGGGTTTTTAATTAAAATAACCGGTCAGGGATTTTACTAAATTTGAGGATTCACTAAAACATTAATTCAATATATTGATCTACATACTATATAATTCTGTTCTTGACATTGTCTACATAAAAATGTAACTTTAGTTAACCTTCTTTTAGTAAATCTCCAATTTTGCAATCTTGTCTTCGAAATTTGATTAGCAACTGATCCTCTTTATTATAATCTATAAAAATTTTTACAAGCTTTTTAAATACAGTTAGATTTTTTTATAGTTCATCTTATTATGAAAAAAACTACGTTTTTCGGAGGGGAAATTCCTCCCCTTAATATTATTAAATTTAGGGTTAGAGTATTATTTAGACGAAGCTTAGGGTTAGATATTAGGAACTCAATTTTTGTTAAGCATAAGATTTTTGGGGTTCTGAACATTTTTACTTAGTACCCCTGAGGTGTGTTAGCTAGTACATATATAAAACACCCGGTGATCTTCCCCCGGTAAAAATTATAGTGTTTATACTCGGTCAAAATGTTACTTGGTTAACCGGCAAGTAAACCCATGGGTTACTCAGGTAATCAACAAATATACCCAGCATAGAGGGCTCTTAATTTAATTGGATGATATTCCAAAATTTATTAGCCACGAATACGAATTGGAAAGCTTGGAACTCAAAAAATTTTAAAGTGTGGTCTTGTTTTATATACTATATATCAAAGTAATTCGGTAATCCTCAAGGTAATTCGGAAGTTAGATGAGAGGTATGTTTGAACTTTTAAGTTTAGCCTATAGAAATAATAAAATAATTAAACATAGCAATTAAACAGTCTTTTATTATTTTTCATAAGCCCAACTAATAAAGAAACCTGATAATATAGGCTAATAATACAATATGAAATCATGTATCATAAAACTTGTAAATTATATAGAAGAGTTAAAGCTAAGTAGTAACAATGTAATCATATAATGATTATTAAATAAAATTATCAGTTTGATATTAGAAAACACTAAAAATTATCTCTCTTAATTTTTTTATTAGCTGTTAATGTTTTAAATATTTATTTTTGTATTATTGCTTTTGTTTTATTTTTTTTTGATTCATAGTATATTAGGATTTTTAAAGTTATTGAGATTTATAGTAAAGACTTCTGACAGTATTAATTTAATCATAATATAGTTATTCTATATATATATTTTTTTTAAAAAAAAAAAAGCAGATACTTTTTCACTATAATTTTTTATTAAATAAACTATATGATTATAGTTACAACTTATTATTTAATATTATATTAAATTAGAATTAATTTATTCTTGCACCAAATCTTTATCTAGTAAGGTTGTACCTGTTTGATTCTATCTGAGATTTTTGCACTTCTGATTATTTCTATTAGTATTTTATATTGTTATAAAATAAGTTTTCTAAATTTCTTATTATTAATATTATATAGTATTATTATTATTATTATTATTATTATATCGACAATTCATCACTCTTTCTGATGATCTTCTGGACAACACAACAAAAAATTGAACTACAGAAAAACGATATAGGAAGTCTTAAGATATATACTATTTTAGTTCTGTCTTTGAGTAAGCAGTTGTCAACGAAACCTAAAGACATAAAATACCGAAGAGCGGGCATAACTTGGGCAGTTTTTCTTGGGGTCAAGCTTTTGTTTTCGGTAGACTTCTCAAGATATTTGGCATCCAAACCAGAAGGGTATTTTGAGAACTAAACTTACCTCTGAACAGGTTGCTGTCAACGAAGCTTGAAAGACATGAAATATTGAGAAGCAGATGTAACTTAAGTAGTTTTTCTTGGGGTTAAACTTTCTTCTTGGTGGATTCCCAGGATATTCGGCATCCAAACTAGAAGGTTTATTCTAAAAGCAAGTAGTAGAATGGTTCTCGCTAAGATAGTATAATTTTGTAGAACCAACTATACAACCGTAAAACCTATAGAAGAACCTCACATACTTTCGTTGTTCCCACTATTTTTTCAAGAAAAATTTTGTAAAAAGTGGGCGATCTAGCTTACCCCCTCCAAAAGATCGACATATTGTTTACTTTCCAAATTTGGCAGTATTGTTTACTTTTTTACCTGTTACAACAAATACGTGGATATATATAGAGTAGTAGATCTATGATTACGTGTCTCGAATGTGACAACCTAGACAAACAATGTTCTGAGCTCAACAGTGTAATTTTCTGACCTCTTTACGGTACCGAAAGTCGAAGAAGCTTTCCTTTTTTGTTTTTTTTTAGGTTTTAAGTTTAAACATACTATGTATATAAATTAGTGTAGAGAATAGTTTAGATAGTAGTATGTAATTTTTAAAAGCCTGACACAGGCTTATAATTGTGACTGACCAGTGTGGGTGAAATATCTCATGTTTAGTTTAGTTTTTTTTCATTTTACCCTTACTTCTTTCTTTTCTTTTATTTGTTTTTTTTTTATATATCCCTCTATACCTTTGTGTTTCTTTTATATAAGTTTTTTTTTTTTTCTTTTACTTCTCTATGAGAAGATATCATCAAATTGGTGATATCCTATTGTAGAGTGGTGGTCGGATAAGCCCCAGTAGGGTATTATCTTAATTGATCGTACCTCTCTGGTGCGGTATAGTCACCTGTAGGTACGTGTAGGTAATCGGTTAGGTTACGCAAGATAACTGCAAGATGTCAAACCTGTAGTTTTAATACTATGCACTTCCACAAGTGGCGCTTTGTTAAATAAAGGTACTGGCGCAATCTGCCAAAGTGAAGCAAAAAAAAAATTATTATTATTATATTATTTTATATTCTATTGTTGTATTATTATATCATTGTGTAATTGTCCAGAGCAAAGCAGAGGACACTTTGTTTTTACAACACTGTTTGATCGATAGTATCACGTGTATCTGTCTGTTTGTTTCTGCTTATCCGATTGGCTACTACTTACATGCTTATTGATACTTATATATTACATTACATTTTTTTGATCGTATTATACACTTTTTAATCATTATTACACTTTTTAATCGTTACCTTGCAATACAAGAACAATTTTTATTTATACACTTTAGAGTAATTAATTTTTTATTTAAGCTCTGAACTTATATTGGTTCCTAATTTCTAGTATTATTAAATAGTTTCACATAGCATTAGAAACAGAGAGAATGATTACCATTTTTATTATTTTTACCATTTCCACCATTTCTACTATTTCTACCATTTCTACTATTTTTACCATTTCTATCATATTTACCATTTCTATCATTTTTACTGTTTCTACCATTTCTACTTTTCTACCATTTCTTATTATTTCTATTAGTTTTATTAGTTTAGGAAAAAGATATATAAATCCTGGTTTTTTCTCTTTCTGCCAGATAAGATTCAGACATCTCTTCTAGATATAGATACCTTTTAGTTATAAGAATATTATCTCTTGTAATTAAAGTCTTATATTATAAATAAAATATATCTTTCTTTAAACTATATCAGAAATTTTTTTTGAAGATTTGCATCGATTGCTACAAGCAGAGGCAATTGTAATCAATTTTTTATATGATATATATCAATTATTGGTTATATATCAATATATATCACTAAGGGCAGTATTATTTATCATCTGATTATTTTTATTAGAGACTTACCTTCTCTTAATATAAAAAAAATCAGGTTCTTATATATAATTTTAACTTTTTTTACTCCCTCCCCTCTAAAAAATCACCTGATTTTTGTTATGTTCCTAACAATATATATCGATTATAGTTATATATCAATATATATCACTAACGATATATATCGATTATTATAAATTTCATTAAATTTTATCAAACTTTGATATAGATTTTCTCAATAACTATCAATTGAAATTGGGTTAAAATTTTTACTATAGATAGTATTAGTATTCAACTATAACATATAAAAATTTCAGCTAATTATAATCACTAGTTCACAAGTAATTGCTTCTATATAATAGTTAATTTTTTTAAAAAAATTAACTATCATATACAATTGATTACTTGTGAACCAGTAATTATAATTGGCTAAAATTTTTATATATTATAGTTGAATATCAATACTATTTATAAGAAAAATTTTAACTAATTTCAATTAATAGTTATCAAGAAAATCTATGTCAAAGTTTGATAAAATTTAACAAATTTTTGCTATATAGCATTATTTATTTACTATCGATTATACTTGGCAGGAGTGATATATATCAATTATAAATTAGAGATTATAATCGATATATATTCTAAAAAAAATTTCTTAATGTATATATTTTTCACAAACTACCTTTAGTGAAATTATATTCTATTTTACAATGCTATAATCTCGCAATAGAGCTCTATAGCTGTATAACTTTATTACTTGTACTGTATTAAGAAGGCTATAGTTCACTTGTAACAATTTGGTATCTTCTGGTAGAATCGAAAAATTTTTGTCGATTTATAAGAAAAACTCTGCTTCTTTGAATTGAAAATTTTTGCTCTCTAAAGTAAAGGAAACCCTCTCTCTTGAAAAAACATATTGCTAGATCAATCTTTAAAAAGATATTTATTTATGACTTTCTCTCCCCCTGCTATTACTAGAAACAGTAATAGTTTCTTTTGGAAGTCCTGACAAGTTAAAAAAGATCTGATCAGAAGAGTATACTTAAAGTTTCTGCTTTCATAACAACTATTAGAAGTCCTAATAAATTAAAAAAGATTTGCTCAGAAAAGCATACTTGAAGTCTCTGCTTTCATAGCAACCATTAGAGCTAGCAGCTTACTATGAATCTTAATTGAGAATTAATCTACAAGCCAAAGTATAGATATAAGTAATTCCATCCAGGATTAGATTTTTAAATACAATACAGTATTATATATACATTGAGTCTAGCAATTGTATTTGAAATATATATAAAAACATGAACTAGTATATCAAGAAATAGTCTTGCAAATAATACTCTCCAAGTACTCGCTTCTGATGAATCTTGTTGATAGTATTTTACTGCTACCCAATACTATCGTACTTTTCATAGTTTTTGGCTATGATATTAATAAGCCTTTGCTACAACTTCTTATACCTAGATAATAGTCATAGCTTATTTTGAATTAAAAAGTTACCCTAACTATAGTTCTGTTCGAGTTTTAGTTAGAGATATTATTTTTAGTTGTCAATATAGAACTTTATTTGACAACCTTCAACAAATAGCATCCACTCTCTTAGCTAATTATATTAGATATCGACTTGTTCTTTATTTATCTCCAAATTTTTTCTCTAATAAATTTGACCCTTATATTAAAAACCCTAATTATTCTTTCCAAATATATTCTACTACTGACACTACTAAAGCTTTAGAAGATTTTGATTCACCTATTGCTTCTACATTCTGAAGTAAAGCTAACAATTCTAACTTTGCTATTTTACCTGACTTATATTCTACTAACCCTTTACAACCTGAAAAAATAGAAAATATCTCTATTCAATTTATTACCATTTTTCTGACTACAATGAAAATACTTCTTAAGTTCAATTTTCTTCTCGAATTAATACTCCTAATTTTCTCTTTACTAATATTGATTTACAATTTACTTTTACCTCTCTCTGCACTGCAACTAACCTTCCTTGAGCCCAACCTAACTCATATATTTAATTTATTAATTATATTATATCTACTAATATATTTACTATTACTACTAATCCTTCTCTTGCACCTGAAGCTTATCCACAAGCTGATTTAGATATTAATACTACTCCTTTAAATACTCTTTCTCAACTTTGACAACAACCTTCTACTATGCCAATATTAGAAATACCTTCTAACCAAGACTTTGATCTTATTATTGATTTACTAAAAAAAAGAGAAGAAGAAGTTAATAATCTAGCTTCTGATACAGAAACAAATTCTACTATAATTAACAAAGAACCAGAACAAGAAGACAATATGAGTGATATTGCACTTAGAGCTGCTGTTGAAGCAATGAATGCTGTTGCTAATATCTTAGAATATGGTAGTAAAAAATTCTTATTAAAATAAATTTTTACAATAGTGATAAAACCCAAGACCCTATAATCTGGTTAGAAGAATTTAACCAAGTTGCCAAAGCTAACTATTGGAGCCCAGTCTGACAATTAAAATTAGCTGCTGCATATATGAAAGACAATGCTCAAGAATGGTTTACTAGTCTTGCTCATACTTCTACTCACTATCATCATGATCACTATGAACAAAATATAGATAGTAATTATGTTTAAAGTTTTATCTACATGTTTAAAGCAAAGTTCAGTACAACTAGACAAAAGCTACTTGGCAAAAGCAGCTTTTTGAAATAAAACAAGAAACAAACACAGTTGATATCTATATTAGTTGCTTTAAACAACTTTATTTCGAATAGACTCTGCTAATAGTATCTCTAGAGCCATGATAGTTTAATTTTTTATCTAAGCTTATAACTGGAATATGCTATGAATATACAGGCTGCTGAATCTAATAATTTGAACTATACTATAGAAGAGGCATGCAAATGAGAAACTAGATAAATTATAGTTTCTGAAAATAATACTAATGGCAATAACAATAACCAAGCTATTGTCTGCCTTATTAAATAAATTGCCAAGCTCAATATTAATCTTGCCAAAAAACAACCTGCTACTTCTATTATTCTGAAAATAACAACTTTTTTTGCTGAGATAATAATAATAGCAATAATAATAATTTTTGAGACAATATCTGCTATTACTATAATTTTCATTAGGAAATACCGTATATAAAGAGAGGATAATAGAAGAAACTCATATAATTATCAATTCTCTAGCTAAGATAATAGATATTTCTCTAAAAATAATCGATCCTATAACAGATCTAGATCTTATAATAGAAATAGATTCAGAAACAAAGATTATGACCAAAGAAACAAATCCAGAAGCAAAAGTTTATTTCGTGATAGATACTGCTCTAATAACTGTTTTTTCTATAACTAGAACTATAGGTTTAGAAGCTGATCTTCTATCTTTTATCCTTGAGATATATATATTACAGATATAGCTAATAACTATACTTACGAACAATTCAAACAATTTTTAGTTAAGGAATCTATCAAAATAGCCTATGCTAGTTATTTTACAGAAGAACCTAACACCTCTAACTAGATACAAATACTAACTTATACTACTTCTGTTAAGTATAATATTAAACTTAGAAACAGATCCTACAATGCTATCATTGATTATAGAGCTATAATTAGTATGATCTCACATAAAGTTGTCAAGAAACTTGGTCTAAAAATTAAAGCTCTCTCTACAAGCTTAATTATATTAGCTACTAGACCCTCTACCAGACTTCTAAAAATTATTAAAAACCTTCTAGAAGAAATTAAAAGAGTTACTATTTCTCTTGATATAGAAGTAATAGATGCTGTATCTTATTTCTTGCTTCTAAGAAATAACTAGTTACAGTAAGTTGAAGCCAGTTATAATTAAAAAAATAAGGCTTATACAATCAAGTAGAATAAAAAAAGATCTATATTCAAGGGTGTAGCGACTTAGTGAAGTGGTCAAGTTGTCACACCCCAAGCGGCAAGTCAAGAGTTCGAACCCCACTGGTGATGAAAATTCAAATTTCTATTTGTACTATAGTAACTGTTCTCTTAAGGTTAGGATATCTGATCCTGTAACTATAGTTGAACCAAATAGTGGCTGAGATAATTACTACCCAAAATTGGGTTTGTGTTTGACTCAGGATAGCTTATTTCAGAAGGTTTACTAGAAATCAAGTCAAGATTTGAAAGATCACATAGCATTTGTATAATAGAAAAGTTATACAAAAGAATACAAGCTGATATAGATAGTGCAAACCCACAATAAGTTCTTGTATCTGTATAAATCTATAGAACTAATGAAGATGGAAACCCGCTTGGCAAAATCTGAATAAGGAGGTAACAGAAGCCTAATACGACTTATAGATCCTAGATCATGGTAGTATATGAACCTTATAAGGATATTAAAAACTAGGTCTGCTGTTAATAGTAAGGAAAATAGAAAGCTCTAGTAGGTTTACTTCAAGAATAAAATTGTTTTAAGGTAGTTATAAATATTAGTTTGAGGTTATATATATAGAAATATATGTATAGTTAATGTGAAACTGATACTGTAAAAGTAACCTATTAAATATAAATAAAATACTGATCAAAGAGGTTATCTTAAGACTGAAAAAAAAAAAGATCTATATTTCAACTACCTATAAACAACACCAACCCTTGCTAGCTCAACTAATAGTAACTGATGAAAAAGATCTAGCTCAATTTAAACATAAATATTTTGTTTTTAAAGAAGCCTATACTGTTAACTCTGTAGTAACTACTAATAAAAACCTGTAGATTATTCAGACCTTCAGAACTAAACATAGGATCCCACAAGCATCCTCTAATAGAACATATCGAGAATGCAATTTTATAACTCATTTCTTTGCTAACTGTCCTCACAACCAATATTATTGCTGCTATCAATAGAGATATATCTTTGCCTATTGCTTTTACCAAGTCTCTAAATGAAACTTTTGTAAAACTTGTACTCAACCTAGATATTTTTATAGAGACTGCCTTCAGAATAAATACCATCAATGTAATCAATATAGTTATATTAGCATTAATTGTCCTCTTGCTTCTATCAAGTTAAATAACCAAAGATACAGATATAGATATTCTTCTGATGAAGTAAATAAATAATGACAAAGCTACTCTTACAAAAGAGTTAACTATTATTGTTAATACAAAGTACTTCAGAAACCGAAAGACCTTAGATTACTGGACCAAACTCTAGTTTGTAGAGCTTGTTGGACTGACTTTCATTATAAATTGGATCGAGATGATCCAAAAAGTATCAAATACTTTACAAATAGTAATAGATGAGGAATTCTCACTAAGTGCTGAGTTTGTAGTAAAAAATTTATTAGATTTAGGATGTATAAACTAGATATAGTAGAAGAAGATATCTGGTTTTGTGGCTTAAAACATTTGTACACTTATAAGGCTACCAAGAATATTGAATAGAACTCTAACTACAATTTGTGAATTTATGTCAGACATTATACTGAATCTATCTGAAATGCTGAACATGCTTATAAACTTAACCAAAGCCGAATTTATTGTTTAGCCCAGATCTAACTAGGTAAAAGTAGTGAACAACTTGCTAATGCTCTTGAACTTCTAGCAACAGACTGCTCTAACCAGAACTACACTGATAAGGAAATCAACCTTATCATAAGAGCTTCTCATATCAAGTTGACCTTAACTAAAACAGACGAATTACAAAGAATCTTAGCTAAATCATTTGATACTAGCTATTCTGATTTTGATCAATAACAAGCTATAGAGAATCTGCAAAGAAACTTCCAAAGAACCATAGAACTCTGTAGAAATTGTTTTATAGCAAAAGCAAAGACTGAACTTGAGCAATATGAACAATATTATCAAGAGTATTATAATGAACTTCTTTTACCTCTCTCACTACTAGAATTAGAAACAGAAAAACTATCTCCAAATTGAACTCCAACCCTTTTTTAGCCTAATAATAAATTACAAGAACTATCTCAAAATTCAACTTCCTCTATTATTCAGTTAAATAAAGAGATACAAGAAATAATTCGCTTGTTGCAACAACAAGTAGAACAACAGAAACAAATAATTGTTGCTTTACAAAAACTGATTGAAATATTTGGACAACAATTTCAAATTATTGCTACTCTCTAGAATAGAATTGAACACCTCGAAGCTTTTCATAATTGAATAAAAAGATTATACTCAGAGTTTTCTCTCTCTAAAAATAGACCCCTAAATTTTTAAATAATTCTAAGCAAGATAAAAAACTACTTGGTGATACAGACAAATTATCAACAGAAACAGATATTTTAAAATTTGCTTTATAACAAAATCTATTAAAACAAGAAGTATATACTATATTTTCACGAAATAATGCCTATCTGCACGTTATTTTGAGTATATGTGTATTATTTTGAGTATACGCATGAGCATTATTTTGATACAAATATAAAATTTTTAAGGATAGAGGATATGTAGATTATTTATCATATGATTTTAGTAGTACAATAGAATTTATATAGAAAATAAAAACATGTTACTAATAAAACTTTTTATAGTTGTAATTAATTTTGACTAAAATTTTATAATATATAAAACAAATTGTACTTTTTATAATAGTAAAATTTTAGTAGATAAAATATTTAAAAAAAATTATATTTTTATATGTTGTAAAATTTCTCCTAGTTGGTTCAAATTTCTCCCAGTTATATAAAACAATTGATTTTGATTGGTTAATATCATATGATCATCATATGATTTTTATAAACAACTTTTGATACCTAAAATTTAAACATTCATATCTTGCTGAATATTGAACCAATTTTAATAATTTTACTATCATTAGAATTAGAAAAATCTGCTTTATAATTTTTACTTAATAGCCTAAAATAATTAGTTTAATAAAATTTTATAAAATTTTTTAAAAAAAAAATAAATACTATGAGATTATATATAAGTACTCTACTCTTAAGTATCTTCTTATACCATAGTGCACTGACCAAAGTACCCCCTTTTTGCATACCTCTCGCTCAAAATACCTGAGTACTTTATATAGCATTTTTTTAACCAAAGATAATACCCAGGTATTTTGCATAGTATTTTTTACATTAATACATATTGATTTCTACATTACAGTTAAGGGATATTCCAAAAATGGATATTGTAAATCACACCTTTTATGGTATAAGAGTGTCAATCAGAAGATTCTAGAATTCATAGCATATGAGCATTAACCAATCAAATTAATCAAGAAGTTTAATATATAAAAAAGATATATGAATAAGTAGCAAAGCTTTATTTTATAATAAATCTTTTAAATAGTAATTATCTTTTACTTTTAACTATCACTATCTTTCAAAAAATATATTATTGTATTTGGTTTATACTATTAAACAGCACTACCTATATACATTATTAAACAATATTGCCTGATATTTATTTGCTACTTAAATCTATTTCTGTACTTCATCTTGATTGTTTTCTTTTATAAATAACTTTTAACACCTACGTAGTTATAAATAAATTAAAATTTTAAAGTTACTATAGTATAAATAAAACTTTTAAAATGTTCTTAAATATATACAAATTTTAAAAATAATCTTATATTAACTGTTAACTAATGACAAGTTTTAACTTTTTGTTAAAACGAATACCTTTTTTTTAGCTTCTCATTTACTTTAACAAAAAAGATTGATTTTTGTTGATTAATTTTGATTATTAAAACTAAACATCTTAAACTATATATTCGAAGCTTACTAGGTCTCAATAATTATCAAAAATTTTTTTTTACAATGTACGATATTTGAGTGATAAAAGATATATAAAAGCCAAATTCAAGAATCTATCTGTAGATTGTTCTAGATTGTGATTTCTTAATTTGAAATATCCCTAACTGCATTATATATATAAAACTATACAAAGTATCCCCTATACAAGATACCTGTTACCGATTAAAATATTTATAGGTACTTTATAAGTTTTTTTGATTAGATTGTATTGAACCTGGGTACTTTGGTCAGTGCACTATAGTATATAACAAAAATGCTTTGAAACAAGGTTTACTTAGTAATATATCTAGTTTCAAAGTATTTTTAATATTACTATAAATAAATACCTTCTACTATGGGTGTGCATTATTTTGAAACATGTATGGGCATTATTTTAAAGCCATATATGTTATTTTTAAGGGTTACAATTTTTGAAATAACACCTATGTCTATTATTTCATGAAAATACAGTACTATTATTTAAGAAATAACCCCAAAATAGAACCTTTAATTCCTAGCCAAGGGGTCTAATTTTGATAATTACTTTTAAAATTTGCAGACCTCTTTGCAAAAGATATTACTTAACTAGAAAGAACCAACCTAATAACTTATCAAATATATACTGAAGATATACCTTCTATTAGTTTTTAACCCTATATAGTATCTCTTACAGAACAGAAATTTATCAATAAAAAAGTACAATAAATATTAAAAATTAAATTAATATGAGAATCTTTAAGCTCTTGGGCCTCTCCTGTTGTACCTGTAGCCAAGAAAAATAGCAAAAAAAAATTTTGTGTTAACTATTAAAAGTTGAATACTGTTACTAAAAAGGATCAATATTCTTTATCTCAAATAGATGAAATGTTAGATTCACTCACTTAAGCTACTTACTTTGTCACTTTAAACCTTATAAGTAAATATTGGCAAGTTATGATATATTTAGTTAATAGAAAAATGACTGCTTTTATCACAAGATATAGCATCTATGAGTTTAATATAATACTATTTGGATTATACAATGTCTCTACAACTTTTCAATATTTTATGAACCAGGTTTATCAAGAAATAGCTTATAAATATATAGTAATTTATCTTGATGATACTAACGTATTTTCTCGAACTTTTAAAAATCATATTAAATATCTATAAGAAGTATTTACTTTTTTTTTTTTTTGATAATCCTGCCTTTATTATTTAAATTAGAAGTACCAGAACTTTATATTTAAATTAAATATAATTTTTTTATACTATATTTTTGTACTAATAAAGACCCACTTAGCATCAAAACCCAGATACAACTCATCTAAATAGTAATTTGCTTCACATTAGATCTTTAACTTACTGAGGATTTGGTTCCTTTGATCCTTAGCTAGAAGCTGCCAACCTTATCAGATATCATCATTTTTCTTAATAATATTGGTTCAGGAGGAGTTTGGTTTGATATGATAACTAATTAGGTTTTGATTATTTTCTTTTACTATATTTAGAACTTGCTTTTCTTTTTCTTTAAGAGCTTTTTTCTAGTTCTTTTTTTTTGTAGTTCTGTTTTCTTTATTCTCTAATTCTTGTATCAGTCTTATTTTTCTCATTGTCTCTTTTTTTCTTTTAGCTTTGGTGGTAATTTTATTTTTTTTTTCAATTGTTTACTAGTTTGTATTTAAAGTTCCATATACAGATCTGAAACCTTTTATCGAACTTTTTTTTAATTGTATCTAGCATCTTTCTTCTTGTATTTTTATTTTTTATTTTCTTTTGATCTTTGCTTTTCTCTCTTTAGTTATAAGACTTCTTACTAGATATCTTTTCATTTCTATTCTTTTTTCTTGCGTTTTCTGAAGAAGAGTTCTTTTTTGTTGTTAAGATTTTTTTTATATTTTCTTTTCAGAGTATTTTGAGTTCTTTATCACTAGCTTTATCTTTAATATTATTTTATATATTTTAGTACTCTTTGCATTCAACAAAATGATCTAAATCTTCTGCCTTCTCTTTACATACTATACAAGTATTCATTTTATAGATTTTGGGTTTCCTTATATTAAGTTCTGTTAAGGTTGGCAGTAGCTTACCTAAGCACTTAACTTGAAATATCTACCTTTTGTTTTTCTCCCTACTTGTACAATTTCTTCTCTTGTTTTTATCTATCTACCTTCATATTTCTTTTAATCAAATTTTCTCTCTTTACTTCTACTAATTCATCTAATATTTCTATCTAAATTTGCTATTCTGCATCTAAGTTTGCTAAAGCTAGTTTGTTTACAACTTCTCTTATTATACTGTCTATTGTAATATCTTTTTATCTTTCTAGTATATGTAACTTTTTTGACTATAGCCACTTTGGTATAACTGTTTTTTGTTTTTTTGCTTCTTTTTTCGCTAGCTTATCTGCAATTTTATTGTAAATATTTCTACTATGTTTTTTGATTTTTTTTCAGCTACACTTTAAGATTTTTTATCTTTTATATTCTTTAGGTTTGCCATATAAAACTTGTATTCTTGAGTTTGAATGCTTCTCTTTCTTTTTCTATACTATCTTTGTATTTGAGCATCTGTATAGAAGTGAGGCTATCTGTATGTATTATTATCTTTGCACTTTTGGTGCTACTAATGATACTATCCAAATAGTCTCTAGTTTTGCTTTCGTTGAGAATTGCTATTCCTTGAGCATATAGCTAAACCTTGCTTTCTCTTTTTTCTTCTCTTTTTTGTACTTTGCAATCGCTATTTAGCTTGCTTTCATTTGTCCTTTTTGGGATGCTTCTTTTTTATATAGTAATTCATCTGTATAGAAATCAATTTTTTTCTTATTTTGTAATTCTTTGGTGATTGCTATAAGGTTTTCTTGTCTCTCTTTTTCTTTTATCTGATTTCTAATTAATTCTTTAGGTAGTGTTTTTATTTTGATCTCATATTGTGTTTCTTGAGTATGCTTTGTTTTTTTTTGATTTTTTTCTATTCTTTCTTTCTAGTTTAACATTTCTAGCTTAAGCTCGATTTTATTATCTTTGTAGTTGAT
>CAJVQC010000055.1:0-18716 GCA_910592285.1 Racocetra persica | reverse complement strand
CAAAGAACAAGAGACAAATTAGAAGACTGCTAAAGACCTCACAGCAAATCTAGTCTGGGCAGCCCTATCAGAAGAAACTAAAAAAAACAGACAAGAACCTTCTAGAAAGAACACTCTGGAGAGAATCCAAAGAAGAATTTTATAAAATAAGATCTAAAACAATTAAAGGTCTAGTTCAAGAAAATATAATAGAAAAGATACAAAAGTCATTACAATTAAGTAAAGAAGCCAAAACATATATTGAGCTGGCTTTAGATATAGTTTAGAATTGCTTTTATAAAAATATTTAAAAAGGAAGATACAAACTTCTTCGCAAATAGAAAATTAGTAAAAGAATCACAACCAGAGATAAAAAACAAGGAAACAAGATTCTGACAGAAGAAAAAAGAACAAAACCAGAATATAGTGAATCAAGATCCAAAAAAGAGAGTTCAAAACAATTTAGTAGATTAGATAAAATAGATAAAAAACAAAAAAAAAAAAAAAAAAGGGTTTAAAGAGGATAGAAAACTATTAGGTTAATAGTTTTAGAGATTTAATTCAAAACAGCTACAAGCCTTTTTGGTATGGTTTGTATGGCTAATTTAGTATTAGCCTTCTAGTCTTAAAAAAAATTTTTCAGATCAGTATAGCAGACCACTTCTGGATATCTACGAGATAGCCAGAAGATGTTAGATTTAAATATTAAGCTTAACATTATGTAATTTTACTTATATAATAATCTTAATAAAGAATTACTGGCTTGATTGTTAAAATTAAAAAAATAAAAAAAAATAATAATAATAATATGGATTTATTTATATGTACCCAAAGGTACATGTACTCGATCACGTGATTTAAATAAAACAATTGGCCAATAACAGATCATAATTTGATGTAACGTAATACAATTAGATAATATAAACAATTTACAATATAGTGATGTGCTATTTATATAATACTTGGATTTTTTTAGCGTACAGTATATACAGTACGTATAGTACATATAGTAGGATTTTTTTATATCATAGTTTCAGAATATTCTGTAATCGTTTTAGAATATTTAGAAACTTATAAATGTTATGGCCTAAACTTTATAACTTATAGAATGACTGCCAAAATTTTAGCGTACAGTATGTATAGTACAGTACGTAGCACATCACTACCCTAGACACCCTAACCCTAGCCTAAATAAACGATTTTTGTTACTTGGCCATAATTATATCACACGATAAATCAAACAAATTTTGTGTAATGACTATCATTTTAACAATAGATCCAGGTGCGTTTAATATCTTGATCTATATACTGAAAAATTATCTATATAATACGCTTGCATCTGGCTTTAAAATACTAAATTAAAATCTTAAAATAACTAAGAATGCCAATCAAAAATATAACTTTTAATACAGAACCTTTGCATCACTTTACATAAAAACTGCTGTGCTTTATGTGTAGCTATATTAAATATAACAATATTATACTTTTCTGTATCTCAATGAGTATGAGGATTATTATAATCTAATTAATCTGTTTTCAATCTTAGCATTACCATCTATACCTGTAGATGTAATATGTAAAAAAAATCACTTATAACTCAATTCACATGAAATTACTTTTGCGCACCAACAAAAAAGTTTCCTGATAAAATTTCAGCAAACTATATAACCCTTTAAACATAATCAATAGCAAACTTTTTTGCATATACATAAATTACTTTATGTTTACATCAAATCAATTAGGCATTTAAATTCTGCAATTGAAGCTCTAGCTAGTACTTAAAGTTTTTTATTATCATATGAAAGAAAGAAACATGGTCTGCTATTTAATATGAATATAGAATACCTTGCTGTTGATGCCATGCTTCACAACCAGCTCTATTATGTCCAGTATTTTGACATTGTTGACATTGAGTTGGTTTTCTACCTTTTGGTATTTCCGAATGTTCTTTAGTTTTTTTTATTTTTGCTTTCGAATTCATGGAATCCTTTAAGTCACTTTTTTCTTGGAGCGCCTCTTTTCGAGCGAACAATTGGGTTTTCAACTGCAATAAAACCTTCTTCATCACTAGAACTATAACTTGAACTAGTCTCATTTTCATATTCATATTGCCTCTTGTTCTTTTTATGAATCGGGGTTTCTTTTTTTTTGGTGTGTACTTAGTAATAAAACCGTTCATAAAATTTTCTAGTTCTTGTATAGCATTAGAGCCAGCATCTATCCTAGTTTGAATTGCTTTTTTAGACAATCTATTAATCGTTACATATGTTTTGCGATAGTTAACTTGTTTATGAACATCGCTAAAGGAAACATCTGGTAAACAAAAAGATGCATGAGGAAAAAATTGTTCAGAATTTTTTTCATCCGCATTGTTATTATTAAAACCAATAATAAAAGGTTGTTGTCGTGTTTGCAATTCTGATTCGAGTTGCTTTTCATTATTATACCATCGCTTTGGTATAAACATTATGTGAAATGTAGCGTAACTAGACACAGTCATGACTTGTAAAAAGTGTCTACAAACAAAGCCATTTTGTACTAAACCAAGACACGTACACAAGTGCGAATTGTTTTTGAACAATATAACATAATTTTTTGCTTTACGCCTGTGTTGAGTGACCTCCCAAATTTCAAGAACAGATTCACTTTCTGATGATGATATTAGTTCTTTAGCTAAAATTGCAGATGCATCCACAGAATCTTCAATAAAAGTATTAACATCAATTGAATCTATTTGTTCAGTTATCTCAAATTGTCTAGTCAAATCTGATTGTTGTAATTCTAAATCCTAAAAACTATTAATACGTTGAGATGTATACCATATAGCTTGGGCAATCTCTTGCCGTTGCATTGATAACGAAGTTGGTGTTAGGTATGCAGTAATCTATTTGTCAATGTCAGGTGAAAATTCAGAACTGGCATAGATAAGTGTGGGCCCCGTAGTAGAATGAATCTAATTTTTATATTGAACGAATGTTGATGCACGATCAATTTGTTCGTCAATATATTTCACAAGGTTGATTAAAGATGTACTACTATTGACTGAATTTTTTATAATACCATTTTGACCTTCAACTTGCTGCATTGACTACATGCTAGCAGTAAAAATTCTAGAAGTATAACAGAGAGCCCAATGTTTTTTTTCACCAAAAAGAATACGATCAGGATATGAGGCTGCATCAGAAAATTTTATTAAAAGTTCATTCCATAAAAGATCAAATTGCTGATACAAAAGAGCATTACGCATTCGATACCAATTTTGGAAAAACTCATTATATCTTTCACCAAGTTTACCTTTCAAATTCTTTATTAAGTTTTGGTCGATATGGTATATACAATGAACATGGTAGGTGTTGGGTAAGACATTAGCAATTGCTGCATTCATTGCAAGATCATTATCAGTTATAATTGTTAAAGGGGCAGCGCCAGTATTTGTAACTAGGGTTTGTAAAATCCACTCATAACTTTCAGCTGTTTTATCGTTCATAAGAACTTGTCCTACTAATCGGAAACGATTATTATTATCTACTACTACAAAAAATCTTAGTGCCATCTTAAACCGATTTGTTGAATAGGTGTTGTCATGTTGAATAACATCTCAGTATTGCATATACAGATCATGCTGATCAGGTGACATCCAATAAAAAGAAGTAAGAGAACTATTGCTAGAATCAACCTTCCAATTAACAATCCATCTAGCATCTTCAGCTTTATGTTCAAGAAGTTGATTAAGTAAAACAGCTGCCTCGGATTCAACATGATTTTGCTGTTTAAAATCAGAATTGCCTTTTCACGAAGCTGTTTAACCATATTTTCACTTTTCCAATAACTATCAGCTTGTTGTCCTGGCTTTATAATAACTTGGGCCTCTCGGTCCAGCCCAAGTCGTATAGCATCAGCCTCTGTAAGGTGCAAAGGACTATAGCATGCACACAAGAAGACACTAACCATAATTGCTAACCCTTGGCCTTTTTTCTTGATAATGGACTCTTTATCTTCTATCTAAAAGAATAAATTGTCATCATTAGCATAAAAGTAAACTTCATCATGAGTAACCAAAACATGGCGCATATCCCAAATTTCAAGCTGTTCTGGAGGTATGACATTTTCCATCTTATTACCATCATATTGTTCTATTTTTTTTTGATAATTCATCATTCTCATCACCCATTCTTTATGATATTCTCGCACGTCTTCATGTTTATATCTATCGAAATAGACCTAAAAAGTATCAAGCAATTTAAAAAAAAAAAAAAAAAAAAAAAAAAAAACCAATAATAATAATCATAATATTAGGCTATACAAATTTAATTATTTGGCTTTCATAACATGAAACTTTTAAATAGACCCGGTTGGCCAGATATTTTTTTTTATATATAAAAATTTGTTTTAGAAGTTTCCAAATTTTGGCCTGGCCAGGTTATGAAAAACTATTAATTAATTTCGCATGGCCTTACATACCTGTTGCCCTATGGTTTTTTTGTAAAAACCCCATAAGTGTATAAATTTTTGTGTAGTGGTTTCCGAATTAGTGATCAGTACTCCAAGCAATTTAGGAAAGATATTTGTTTCTAATTCTTTCTTTAGTGCTAAAGGGGAATGATCTTTTGGTAGAATAAAACGTAACCAGGTACAAGTCACCAGTTTGAGATCCTCATCATCAAGCAATGATTCTCTTTTTGCGTGTTTTTCCTGTTGATGTTTAGGTAAGATGCTTTGTTTAAGAAAGTCTTTTGCCTATCCTCTAATGCAACGAGATATATATTCTGTATTCCGAATATTCTTCCATAAAGTATCTGGAATTTTTTCTGATGCACTTATTTTTTTTTCACCATCTAGTAATAATCTATAATAATAGAAAATAGATATCACCTTTGTACTTCATAAGGTTGTGATTTAGCTAAATTTTTTTTAGCATTTTGAAGACTTTGAAGTTGATTTTTTAATTTGTTATAATGCTCCTCTATTCGTTGCATTTGTCATTTAAATTGGGCTAAAATATCTTCACGGTATGATAGAGCTGGTGCTTTTCTTTTATCTCATGCCTTTATGCTTTACATTTCATCAAGAGTTCGCATCTGTTTAGCTTCGTGTTGAAGTTGTTCCTGTGCCTTCCTTTTTTTCCAAAGGTTTGTTCTTGAGTTTCCTAAAATTTTATTATTAGTATAAAGATTTAAGATTAAGATATACATTTTGTAAAAACTATTTTAGTACTTTGATATTGATTTTTGATATGAAACTGCTGAGGTACCTCAGTGGTTTCACATCAAAAATTAATGCCGAAGTAACAAAATAGCTTTCAATTGTACTAGTATAAAAAGTGGGTTTCAATTTTTTATCGGCTTTTTCATACCATTCTATAGTTTTTAATGCATAATTTTGAAAGCTGTCATGTGTTATTTCAAATAACTCCTAGTCTTCCAGAATATCCATGTTTTCTTTTACATCATTTATATCTTTAGGATTAGCTACAAAGACACCAGCTTTATTACAGGTCTTGCTAGATGCAACTCGAGATTTGGCATTTGGGCGAGGCATTATGATGCTAAAAAGGTATGAATTTAAAAATCAATAAATTTTTTGCACGTATATTGTAATTTAATTAATCATGTTTTTTTTAGGAAATCAGTTTGACAATTAGATAGGACTATAGAATGCATTAAATAGTAAATATTTAATTTTATTTATTATTTATTTTAATTTAAATAAATTATTAATTAATAATGAAATCTTATGTTTTATTACAATTTTAACGGATATTGAATTTAAATATTTAAAAATTGAATTTATATTTTGTTTGTATTATGAACATATATAGTTTTTTAAATCTCAAAATAATTTAAATATAATAAGTTGGTTTTTGAACTGCAACTAAATCGATCTTATCTAACACATAAGGGCATAAATTAATATTAAATTCATTAATCTTGCTGGTGCTTAGTATTTAAAAGTATTACAATGACCAATCTACGTATATTGAAGGTGCTCTCAATCACCTAAATTGATTAGTAGAAAATAAATTATTTGATCAAGTGAGTTCATTATCGTAATGAAAAAAAAGATGGTCCGAGACCATCTTTTTTTTTATCATAGTGTTGTGCTGATTGGCTAAAATTTAATATCTGTATTTCACAATATAAATGAATCTTTGACAATTAATCGTAGTACTTGTGCATGATCTCTATAACTAGCCAATCACATTAAGCATTCCGAGTATCGCAAAGGAACAACCTGTAAATTTTATAAAGTTTTTCTCATTCTATTACGAGATCTACAGGATGGACACCAAAAGCCCAGGTTTGCATCACAGCCGTAGTATCTAATTGTTATATTACTTGCTAGCTCAACAACAAAAAAAGCCACTATTGTATAAATCACATGACCTGAGTTTTGGTGACGGCTCGAAATATGTATCACATGAATGTAATAGCGTATTCTGATTAGTTTAAATTAAAAACATATATGTTCACATTTTTTACAATTTATTAATAAATTGTTAATTTTTTTTAATTTTTAAAAGGTTACTGCTTTACCAGTTTAGCTATAAATTGAAATCTAAACCACAAGTTTTATTCTTTAGAACAAAAAGAACAAATCTTGTGGATTAGTTTTATATTTTATAAATTTTTAAAAGAAGAGTAGTATTTTTTGTAAAGCTATTTTTTATGGAGATTTAAAGCCGCTGGCACCATATAGTTATCCACCAATTGTCATACCTAGGATCTGCTTGTGGATTCCCTATTTAAACCCTCTGATTGACTTAGCATCATCAGATGCTTTCCCCGGAAGAATTCCTGCTGCTAAGGCCCCTTAGAACTACTTTATCCTCGTGATAAACCTACTAGAGCGGTCCATGTCCCACACATGTATTATCTGGGTTTTTCAGTAACTTATACCCAATCCGAGGACTGGTACTTGCAGCTTTTGTAGCTGCTACTATTACCTACTCCTTGCTCTTACAAGGTTCATTCCGATCCCGATATCCACTTTCAACCAGTTCTTATACTGATCCCTCCCCAACTACCAAACCAGTTAGCCCAGAAAGGTTGTTGTACCTAGGCTCTAAGTGTTTTCTGGTTCTACTTCTCTTGGTTCTGAATTCTGTAACATCAGACCTTTTTCTTTGGTGTGACTTCGGCAGCCAGATTGGTGGACCCTTCTTGCTCCAGGGTTGTTCGTCTGGTTCTTCAGTCTCTGATTCTGATTTTCTGTAGTATCGTCAAAGATCTTCACTACTCCTAGCTTGGGTCTTGCTAAACAGGTTTCAAATATTCTGGTTCCTTGAATTTGGATCGCCCTAAAGCTTCCATAATGAGATGGTAGTACCAAGATTACAGGTAATATACCCAACCAATCGTCGAATAAATGTTATCAGAACACAGGTCTATTTTTTAAAAAACGTCTCCAGTGAAAATCAAACTCTAGACCTGCCGCTTGGGGGTAACAACTTAACCACTACTCTATGTTACCACACTCTCTTTCATTTTACTATTCAGCTATATTTTTAAAAATCTTAAAATCTTCATCTCTTTCTCTTTTTAAATCCATTTGTTGCTGAAGAAAATCTTCTTAACTTTGCTTTTGTTTCCTGTATTCATTGTGATTAATTTTGTTTTCTTTCTGTTAATTTGTATATCATTTATTCTAAAAAACTCTTTAGCGATTATAAGTGTTTCTTCCATCTGCTCTTTACTTTTTGCAATCTATGTAGTGTTATTTACAAAGGCCACAACTGCTTGTCTCCATAAACCTCTGTTTGTATAGTTTAAACTTAAGTTAAAGTAATTATTGTGGCCTATGATATAGTCTAAACTAGCATTTTCTTGGATTCTTTCTAGAAGAGAATTATAAAATATTCTCCAAATTAGAGGTAAAATTACTTCTTGTTCAATTCCTTCTTGAATCTCAAAGAATTTTGTTGGGCCCAGACCCATGATGATTCTGAATTGTCTATTTATAAACAGATTTAATTAAAGTTTAATTGTAATTTTGGATAGCTTGATTCTTTCTAATACTTTTTGCAAAGCTTCAAGTGATATTAAATCAAATATCTTCTTCATATCTTGAAGTATAATCTACAGTTCCTTTTTGTTATCTTTTGCATCCTCCATAATTGCATTAAGAATGTATACCAGCTTCTCTGTAGAGTTGTTTGGAAGACCTGCAAAGTTAGGCCTTTAAGTATATTCTTCTTGAAGAGAATTTCTTAAGTTTTTTCATAAGTATCTTGATTATATATTTTCAAAAGGTTTCTAATAATACAATTGGTCTAATATTGTTCAAATTATAGTGCCAGTCCTTGTTCTTTGAAATTGGATAGATTTGAGCCAATTTTTACTTTTTAGAGATTTTTCCTGTTCTTATACAAAAATCTGCTATCATTTTAAATACTCTTTGAGCTCGTTCACTTGCTGCCTTAATCAGCATATAAGTGATATCAGAGATCTCTGATACCATATTCATCTTTAGGTTTGCAAATATTTCTATCTATTTTTCTTCTAAGATGTCATTATTTAGATTTTTGTATCAAGCATCTTGAATTTTCTTTTTTGGGCTATAAATTCTATATCAATCTCCTTTCAAAGCACTTTTTTGAAAGTTTTTTGATCTGAATTGATTCTTAAAATATTTATATATTTTCTCTAAAACTCTGTTCAGATCTGTAATTAGTCTTCTTAAAAGGCTATCTTCTATAAGTAATCTATCAATCTTGATTTTTCTAATTGGCTTGTTGAGTAGACTTGCTATCATCTTTCCTTGTTTTCTATCAATCATCTGATATCATTTTTGATATTTTTATTTATTTCCTTACTTCTAATCTTTTCAAGTTCTTCTCTTTTCAGTTTGTTAAGGATTTTCCACTATCCTCTTAAATTTTCAATAGTTTTCTGAGTTTAGCTTTAGATCTCCTCTATGTAGATTCTACAACAGAGATTGATAAGTTTTAATTTGCTTATTAAATTCTTGTATATCATTTACTAGCTAGTGAAGCTTGAGATTTTTTCTTTCTAGGCTTATTCATCTATTCAAAAAAACTATTAATTGTACAAGTTCTGACTCTTCTTTTGTTTGTCTTTAGAGGCTTGTTTGCTTAAGATTTTTTTTTAGATAATGTCTTCTGGGCCGCAATAATAATACCTTTGTTCACTAAATTCCAAGCTTTAATTAGAAGTCTTTGAGTTTTTTCTTCTGCTTGGTTCTCTGTTTTTACTAAATCTCTTATTAGGTTCTCTTTTTTTTAAGTATTCTTTCTAATTTTTCTCTATAGAAATTTCAATCTTCTTTGGTTGCTTTATCATAAAGAAAGACTGTTCTTTTGAAATTTTGCTTTTTAAGCTTAGCATAACTAACTGCTGAAATTAAATAACTTAGTTTAAATTTTGCTAGTATGACTCCGTGATCACTACTGGTAATGATATCTATGTCTTAAATTTTTGCTTTATATAATCTACTTGCAAGGTCTTCTGAAATCCAAATTTGGTCGATTTTAGAATTTTGTTCTCCATTTGTTTAAGAAAAATCTCTACTTCTTGAGTTTATTAATCTGAAAAAGTTTTCAAAATTTTGCTTTTGAAGCCATCTAAGAAGAGGATCCAACTTAAATAGTTCATTCTCTATATAGTGTGATTTGTCTTGAAGAGGGTCTGAAATATAATTAAAATCACTCATAACTATTAATTATGCCTTCTTAGATTGGTTGATATTATACATATCACCGAAATAGGTTTTCAAAAAAACCCTATTTCGTCTCCATTAGAGCAATTTAGAATTTTTTATATGCAAAAGCAAATCTAATTTAGCTAGTTATATTCTTTATGATTTTGTCTCTTCAAAAAAAGTGTCAAAAAATTTCATCTTTTAAGTAAAATAGGTTAAAAACAATTTCATTTTCAAAATTTTAATTTCATACTCTGAAACCCAAAATAATTTCATCAGTATATATAGTTGATATATTTTTTCAGAATCTTTTTTTGAACTTTCTTCTTTTTATTTTTATTGTTTGGTAGTAGATATACTATTATTATAATTTTTTTGGCTCAATTATAGTATAGATGATCTCTTTTTATCAGCATTATACCAATTTTTGGCCAAAATTATTACAGGGAGACCCGTACGCGTATATATATATAATACTATTATATACTCTTTTTTTATACAATTTTTAGAGTATATACTCTATTTTTTAGAGTATATACACTATTTTTTGGGGTATATACCCCATTTTTTGGAGTATATACTCATTTTTTAGAGTATATTATATATCACGTGATCTCTATTTTAGAGTACTTTTTTGTATAATCTAGACCAGACAGGGTTATAGGGTATGCACCCTATTTTTTGGAGTATATATCTCAATTTTTAGGGTGCATACTCTAAATTTTAGGGTAGGGTCACCTATACTATATTTTAGACTTTTTTTTTTTTAATGTTAAAGTGATCTCATAGTCAGTTATCTTTATTAGTTTATATGCTAAACTGATCGAGTCAGCCACTACTCATTTGGTACATAGTTTTGGAGAATACAACTAGCCACATGTACAATTTTTAATTGTCTATTTAAGTAGTCCACCCGAAGGTTCTACACTAAATACTATATCTATAATCCAACTAGAGGATTATTTATTTAAACCCTCTGTGCTGCTATATCCTTATAAAGAACCAATACCTGCTATAGGAAGCTTCTCGACCTAGAGCTAATTTACTCTTAAGGTAAACTTGCTAGAGTTTTCCATATCTACAATCCGGCTAACCTAGACTTCAGTAACTTATACCAAGTCTGAAGACAGCAACTTGCGAGCTGAAGCCGCTACTATTATCTACTTCTACCCTTGTAAAGTTCACTCAAACCCAGTACCCACTTTACAGACTATACTTTTCAAATTTTTTAAACTACCAATCCAGATAGCCCAGAAGGGCTGTGACCTGCCCTTGGTCCTTACAGTTGAGTTCTTTTTCTCTAGTTACTCTTCTGGTGGTCTGGTTAGTAAAGTGTCTTGCCAAACACTTCGGTCTCATTCAGTCAATTCGCTTTTCTAACTATAATCCTTTATGTAGTAACATCAAAAATCTGTGCTATCTCTCTACTTGGGTCTTGCCAAGTGGGCATCTAATCTTCTCGATTTCTTGAATTTACTATGATCTGAGAACTTTTTTTGTATAACTCATATATTGCACAAATGCCCTATGATCTCACAATCTTGTTGGTGCTACCAAGGTTACAGAGATCCTGTTTTAACTGATCAACAGAAGATAGTAGCATCGTACAGATAGAATTTTCAAAATTCATCACCAGTAGTTTTGAACCCCCTACCTATCTAACATACCACTTGGGGGTGTAACAACTTAACTACTTCACTAAATCACCACATTCTCACTATTATTATAATTAGTTCTAGCTGTTTAAATATAAAGCTAGCTATTATTAAGTATTCATTTTTTCTTTCAATTTGACCTAAATATTTTTTCTATTGTTTGCTTATAAGAAGGCCCTCCTAAGCTTTTTTTTTTGTTTGGACTTGTATTTAAGATATTTGTTTCTGTTAGTCCTAATATATCTATATTATATAGTAGTATCTATTCATATAATGCTTTTAGCTTTTGTTTGTTGCTTTGCAAACTGTTTATGTTGTGACAGGTGATTTCTAATTTAGCTATACTGTTTCTATTTTTGAGTATTATCTTCTATCTATTGTAGTTTGTTTTGTCAATCTTTATATATACTAATTTACCTTTTTTCTTTTCTTTGTTATTAGTGTAATATATTTTAGAGATGCCTTGATTTAAACATAAGCTTGAAGAACTACTTAATATTGAAAAGAGGTTCATCTTCTCTATCTTTTTCTTTATTTCAATTAGAGTTTCCTTAGGAGTAATTGGCAGGTAAAACCTGCCTTTTGCTCAATTTGTATAATCTATTAAGGATTTCTTGTAAGATCAACTGTTGCTAGTCTATTCTGTTTTTCAATTTAAGGACTTTATTCTTTTTATCTTCTAGTTACAGGCTTATGAATTGTTTATGAAATTGCTTCTCTACTTCTGGATCTACTCATGATATTTCTTCTGCTAGTTTTTTTATATTTTCCTTTTCATCACAGATCTTGACTTGTTTTTCTTTGTCTTTTGCTTGGCTTCTTTCTTCTTTGTTAGGACTGCTTTTGTTTGCTACATTTATATTTTCCAAATTTCTATTTAATACTTCAGTATAGATAGGTTTCTTTCCTTTTTTTCCTTTGGAATCTATCTATACTAATTTCTTGTTATAATAGTAAACTTGTCTTTCTTATATATTGAGGCAATCTTCTTTATTCTTGAAATATATTAATACAATACTTCTCCTGTTATCATTACTGTTACAAGGAATGTATACTGCTTTGGCCTTGGTTAGTTTGAGTTGACAAAAAAGTGAAAACTTTAATATGTTAAGAAGAAGATCTTGTAGTCTGGCTACCTATTTTTTTTTATTACTTAACTCTGTTTTGTCAAAGTAACCTGGAGTTAATTGATACATACTTCTTTTTTCAAAATGTACTATCCAACTTTCTTGAAGTGCTTTAAATTTTTCTTGATTTTAACAAGTAATTTGAATATAGGCTGCTTTGGACTTATTGTTCTCTTGGTGGGAGTCTTTTCATCAAGAACTTTTGCTTTACTATAGAAATTTAGGCTTTTCTTTACTCTACTAGCCTATATATCTTTTGGTAGATTCTATAGAATTAACTTGTATTCTGGTTTGAGACTTTGGGTTGCTTCTTCCTTCATTAGATTCTTGAATATTTTTTCTTTTAGTATTGTTTCCTCCTTTAGTGATTCTTCTTTAGGCCTGTTTTCTGGTACCCAAATTGATTTGTTGATATCTTTTGGTATCTATCTAGATCTATATATATTTTTATGTACAATATTGTATTTCTTTTTCTTCTTTTTTCTAGATGGGACTTCTACTATTCTTTTACTATGTCTTAATAGTACAAGGTTTTTTGTTTTTCTGGTCTCTTTGTTGTGAGTTCCATATTTTGCATATAGCAAAATTATTTCATCCTCTATCTTTTTATTGTCTGAACTTTCTAAAATTTCTTTTTCTGATTCATTCAAAATTGTTTTAGCTATTTTATCTACACTACTGTTTTGTTGTTTGGGCTTAGGTTCTTCTTTATTCATTTCTTTAATATCTTCTATAACTGTATACTTTCTTTTTTTAAGTTACTTTATAAATAAATAGTTGCTATAGGTTCTTCTATTTCCATCCTAGCTTAAACTAGTGAAGATTTTCTTTTTTCTATTTTTGGTTCTGGTAAGACATTTTTATTTTTCTCTTGATGTCTTTTTGCAGCATGATCCTCCAAATCTATTGTTTTAGTCTTTGGATCGATATCTACTAATTCTTGATCTTCTGTATTTAGTTTTTCTTCTTTTGAGTATTTTTGAAAAGCTGTTTTGTAGTTTTCTAATGCTATACATATAAATGATACAAATTCTGGATCTTCTAATTTCAAAAAATTTGTTACACTTCTGTTAGTTTAGAGAATAAATCTTTTTTGCATCTTATATATCTTCTGTTTTTGTTTTATTAATAGTACAAAAACACACTTAATTTTTTTTAAAGATGCTATTTTAGTACTAGATTTAAATTTAATTTTTCTCCGATTAAGCTAAATTCTAAGTCTGTTGCTTTAGATTCTATTTCTACTAAACTTGGCTTTTTAAAAAAATCTATTTTTAATAGTAGTTAATCGTCATATCTATTGTTTGTTGTTGTTGGTATCGTTATCAATCACATATATTGTTTGTTGTTTTGATATTTTGTTATATCTAAAAATAGTAATATGATCTACTATTTGTTTGTTTGTTTATTTGATCTTACATGTTTGTTTTGTTGTTTTTGTTTACACATCTCTAAGATTGGATTTTTAGGGTCTAGGTGAATTTCCAAAATTTTTAAAAATTTTTTGAAAGTTTTTATTTTGTCACTAGTATAAAAGTTTTTGTAAGAAACTATTCTAATAAACTAAAGGTTAATTTTGGTGTTCTTTCTTTTTCCTTAGTAAGAGAAATCTTGTTTTTTATACTAGTTTTTTTAATAAAATATAGTTTTAGCCTTAAATTAATTAAAAATTTGTTGTAGATTATAAATTAGTGGAAAAAGTATATATAAATATATTATTATTGTTATAATACATGATTTTTTATAATTATATATTAATAACAAAAGGATAAATATATACATCACATTATGTGAAATAATTAATTATCACCTATTATAAGCAATACTAATATATAATGATGCTACTGTACATCACTATACAATGTCAAAATATTATCGCTATTAACAGTTTACATCACTATACGATGTATATAATCAATCATATACTAAACAAAAGATCAAAAATTATAGTCGATATTATAATTCCTGAATTCTGTTTTGATATATAATCAATTATATATATTGCATAATGATGTAAAATCTGAAAGTTTTATTTATATTATGCAATCTACATGCTTTAGTAATTCTTAGATCTATTTTTTTTTCATTGCTTTCATCGGTTTAATTAATCTTTTTTTCATCACTTTGTTGATTAATTCTTTAAAAAAAATATTAATAACATAGAGCTACAAGAAATTACAAAGAATACAATAGATCTTTTAGATTATTATCTAAAAAAGTTAATAGAAATAGAACAATATATTTGCTTTGACGAAAATATTGCTACCAGCAAAGTCTACGAAGATAAAGAAGCGCTGACTAATCAAATTAATATTAACTTTGAAGAATGTGATGATAGCATACAGGCTAGTGTAAGTAATAGAATTGTGGTGGCTTCAGAAGATATATCAAAAAATACTGTATTCAACTCTTGGACAGAAGTTGAAGCTTTTTTTGAGAAATATAGAAGACGAAATAGATTTATAGTGATTAAATATCGTGTAAGGAAGGATAAAGGTAGTCTGATTCATAAATGAACTTTAATATACAAGTTTGAAGAGAAATATAGTTTTAATAAAAGTGAAACTGCTATTTAAAAAAGTAAGCCAAAAAACACCAAATCAAAAAAGATAAACTATCAATAGCATATAAATCTCTCTTATAGAGATACCAGAACTAATATATCGGTCATTACATTTGTAAATGAGCACAATCATAATATTAACTTTGATGCTTAAGAGTTTGAATCCAAATACCGTTTTCTTAATGAAGATATTTTGAAAGAAGTTGAAATTATGATGAAACATAGAAATTTATCTATAATAGCACAATAAAATATAAAATATATTAAAAAAATGTTTTCCTGATTTGTATTTTCATGATAGTGATCTTAATAATGCTATCCAGAATTTCAAAAGAAAAAAAAAAAAATTGAAACAAATAATGTATTAAACCTACTTAATTCTTTATTAACCAACAAAATAGATAATTCTAGATGATTTGTGAAATTTAAATTAGATAAAGATAACAGACTTATGCAGTTGTTTTGGATATCACCCGAGCAAATTGACCTGTGGCTAAAGTATTATGATATAGTTATTAGCAATAACATAGCCAAAACTAATCAATATCAAATGCCCTTAGAGTTATTTGTAATTATCGATAATAATAGAAGAACATAGCTCGTTTGCCAGGTTTTAATAAGTAATAAGATACTTGATACTTATACTTGGGTTCTTAATTATATTAAAATAACTACACAAACAGAACCCTTGATTATTTTTACTGACACGGACCTAGCTCTTGATAGTGCAATTCATATTGCTTTTTCTAAATTATATGCTGCACATTGTATCTTTCACATTGGACAAAATTTATCTAAAAATCTTAAATCAAAATTAGATAACAAATGGGATGACTTTATAAAAACCTTTTACCAGTATCATAACAGTCTCTGTAAGCCACTTTTTCAAAAGTATTAGAATGATATGCTCAATAAGTATCTAATAGCGAAGAATTATTTGTTGTGTGTTTTATTTCTATGTAGTTGGTTTTGGGCACGTGCCTACCTGTCAAAAATATTCATAGCTGGAATTAAAAGTACAGCACAAGTTGAATCATATAACTCGGTTATTAAAAAAGAAAATCAAATTGCACATTATGTGAACTTGCAAGTTATTTTGATTAGCGGCTAAAGATAAAAACTCAATGGAATAGATTTCATCAATACAAAGATTCGACAACGTTTTTCACCATACCTGTAGCAGGAAATGATCTTTTTTCAACTGTGACAAAAATTATTGACCAATTTTTTATAAAAGTCATTAACAATATGATTAAGGCTAAGATGACACAATGTTTGTTTCTTATAGCTAACAGGATTGAGCCAACAGCTGAAGAACTTAATTTTAACAGGAGGTCGATAAAGACATTTCATGTGGGTTCCTTGAAGATAATTATGATACAAAGCAAATTACTCTTCAGGCTATGATAAACAAAGTAGGAAGTGAAAATATAAAGAAAATCTAGAAGATTTCTAATCTCTGTAGTGAAAAAATATTATATATATTTCCTAATCATTATAAACTCAATATTATTCCTATACTCTTGTCTTATAACTATTTTTAAAGAACTTGTCTGTCAGCATTATTTCTGTATAATAATATATTCTAAAATTATAGCTTTTTATATTTTAATAGTTGCCTCACGATAGTATAAAGATTCCTATTAAGAAAATTAATTGTATAAAGATGAAGATATTATTTTCATTTATAAAGAGGGTATTATTGATGAAGAGTATTATAGTGAAGAGATTTTTTTAATCCAAAGACAATTAACAGTTTCCAGGATCCTGATCACAAAAAAAGTTTTACAAAAAAAAGCTCAATATAGTAAAATTTAGGGGTTAGCTTGTAAGATAATACTATTAGCAGTAGATTTTAATGATAATTAAATTATAACTATCCTTCAAACTTATATTACAAACAAAAAAAATAAACAAAATATGCATCAGAACCACACTCAGAACAAAATGAAGGAAAGTAGATCTTTACAAGAGTTTTCAGAATCTATATATATTAACATTATAGATGATAATCAAGTCATATCTAAAGAAAAAAATTATACTGAAAGTAATACAATTAGTAATGATAATTATTATACTGATAATGCAACTTCTGATAATAAAGTAACTAGCATCAAGGTTCCACAAAATATTCAAAATCTTGCTCACATTATGGAAAGAGAAGACTATCTAAGCGTCGTTATATAAGTAGCATAGAAAAGGAACAAAATTGCGAAAAAACTTCTAGAAATGCATATAGGTGCCACCAATGTGGTAAAGTGGGTCATAATGCAGCTTATCATAAGTGAAAAGGGAAGAGCAATAATTAGTTAATATATGTCTGTTTTCTAATTTGTCTAATTCTAGTTTTTTTTTTTGATTGATTGTATATATAGCTTTATATAATACTGTAACTACAATAAGAAATTAATATCTTGAATATTGTATATAACAGATTTAAAATTCTGTTTGGCTAGACCACTATTAAATAACATCAGCAAATTAAATATGTATGCTATATAGCGATGGTTTTATTATAGCTCACAGATAATTGAATCTATTATTAAAGATTTATACAAAAACTATTAATACTGGTCTAGCTAATCATAATTTATTTTAAAATTTGATCATGCTGTTCAGAACAATTAAAAAATTGCAATGATTGAATAGATATATTTTGGTTTTGGTTAATTATCTATTTGGTCAAGAACTTTTTTAGCTATCTTCGAATTTATAAGAACAGCTTTAATACGTATATTGCTTTTTTTTAAATAATAGTTATCAGCATAAATAATCTGATTATGTATATGTAATATTCAAGATTTGCTATAAAATTGAACTATTCAAACCTGAATTAGGATATAGTGCAAAAAAGTCTTAAAGCGTATATATTTTTAAACTGAACTAATCTAAAAAAAATAATAATACATATATAATATATAATGATAAATAACTATATCACTTTCTAGATGTGAAAAATATTTATATATTTTGCATAATGTGATGTTTAATTAAGCTCTTAACAAAAAATAATATATATATTATAAATTTATCTATAATAGATTACTTGTCTATTATCTACACTATTATATAATCTTATCAATAACTCTTTACAACAAGTTATTAACTCAATATTACTGGATATCTTACTAGAATCAATTATTATACTTTATAGTTAAATTAAATATCTTGATAGTATAATATTTTATTACAATTAGCATATTCTATCTATCAACTTTATTTTGTTTGGGCTTGTTTCTTTTAATATTATAAATCTATTTAAGAATATTATATTATCTGCTATATTAGTATTAACTATCATTATTAAATTTTTTTTATACTTTAATTTACAAATTTATTATAATATCTGAATATTTTATTATACTTCTTATTCTTCAATTTAATCTTTTAATAATACTATATTTTTTTTATCAGTTCTATATATCTTCTTCAATCTTTCAGTCTTTTCAACTCTTATTTCTCACTATCAGTATTATTAAATTTGCATGGTCATTAGCTAGTACTAAAAATAGTATTATAGTATCCTTTATAGATTAAATATCAAACAAATTTAAACTATATAATTATTAATATACAAATCTAGATAAGCTATAGCCAGTGATATATGTTTTGACTGTCCAAAGGCTTTTTTGATACTGTCTAGTATCCAAGTATCCAAGTGTCCAAAAGTGTCTAAGCTTTAATAATTAATAAATTTGTTTAAAAAATATATAATTATATACGTTTTTAAGTACT